>JAQGDG010000410.1:0-160465 GCA_029844215.1 Przewalskia tangutica
AAGGAGATCTAAATGTTAATGGCGCCTTGTGGCCTTATAGGTTGAAGTCTTGCTTACGTGTGGCGCGATCCTGCGGCAAAGGGTAGCGGCAGGTTGGAAGTACTTGGAGTGTTTGCTATTAAGTCGATACTAAATCGCGAGGTATGTGAACCTCTTCCTATCTCTTCTAGCATGATATGTATGACGAACTATGGCAATGTAGTCACGGTAGGCGTACGCATTGTGCTAAATATATTTGATTGGTTTAAAAGCGTAAAGTGTTATAACGGCTTTATGGGAAGTTAGTTATATGACTTTATGTTGGTGAAAATCTTGTGGTTTTTAAAAGGTAAGCCCGGATTTGAACTATAAGCGGCGAACATTATGTGTTAATAAAGAACTTGAAGTATTTCAAAGATTTTGAATCATTTTGAAAGAAGAAGTATCTTGATTTTTTAGAAAACTTAAGAGTTATACTAGCCTTATGGAAAGTTAGGTATAACGGCTTAAGAATGTTTTCTGCGATTTTGGAAATCGAGTGTGTATCGACAAACCGCTGCGGCGTTAATAAGAAATGTTTAATAATTAAGTATTATTAAAACCGGTGAAACTTCCATACTGCCATAAGCTAAGATGAGACAAAATGATAATTCTAGATCATGCATTCTTTGTAATAAGATTGTTATAAACAAGAATATCCTACTTTTCACTTATAAGGCTTATGTTTCTCAGATTGTTTAAAGGAAGAATTATATTCTTAAATAGAATAAGACTATGAACTACGAAACCTTTCTTAAAAATGAGAAACTTGAAACATGAAATTAGGCAAACTTGAACATTGGAAATTAGACCAAACTTGAACATTGAAAAAATGTTGCTACTTGATTTTACAAGAGAAGTAATTGATTTACTTTAAAAAGATGATCAACTCTATTTTCATATACTACTGGTATTGTGGTTTTGTGAAGTAACGTATCTTTTAAGATTTAATGTATGAAGTACTTTAGGGATAAGTACGAACTTGTTAGTAGAAAGTACCTTGTGTGAATAACTGCAATTGTATTGGTTTGTGATAGCCTTGTAATACTTTCTTTGTTGATTTGATAAATGGCATGTTAGGATCTTTGCGTGTGTTAAGTATCTTGTGATTATTGTGAGGTCACTCTTGTTGTGCTACGTTGTCAAGCGTTAAGCGGATTATCTTGTTATTGTATCACATACCCGCCCTTGACTTATTATCACGAGGCTTGCCGCTGATGCGAGTGCATCGGCTATCACCGATCCTTGTGACTATGCGGTCACGGTAGCTCGAGGATTGATCATTAAGGTGTTTGGCACGATGCGAGGATTCTATGCGGTCTGTTGAGACTATGCGGTCTTTTGAGACTATGCGGGTGCGGGAGCCTAGGCGGATCTGAGGTTGCATTTGCGCCCGATGCGGGAGTATACCTCGAGGCGATGCAGGACCGTGATTCGAGGAAATACCTCATGCGGGTGCGTGGGTGACCTATCTTGAGGCTGCGAGAGTTCGAGGAAAAGCGGCTGCGTTGATGTGGAGAGTGGCGGCCGATCGTGGTGCGATGCAAAGACCTCGGGATACGGTTGTGGTATTTTTGATGCGTGGGTCTTAGTAGTGGCTATGCCTTGCACTTGCCGTCACGGTTTTATTGTGATAACTTTGAGCGTGAGTCACGACTTGACATATTTGCTTATTTATTGTGAGCGTAGTTTGGTTATCATACATGTCTCACCTTTATATAGACTACTATGATTTCATTTCTGATATTTATTTTGATTTCACATGCTTATTACTGTTATCTTGACCTCGCTGAGGTGCGTTCATCTGCGCGAGGTAAAGTACACGATCGTTGATCCTCGCTCTTAGGAGTCCGCGATTCGGCGTTTGGGAAAGCTCGTTTCTCGGGAGCTTATCTGAGTATAGTCCACTGTCGTTGTAGGTATTTACATTCGGGGATATGGCGGGATCCTGTCCATTAGTTGTTGTCGTATCATTTCGTAAGTGCGTGCAAATCTTGTTGTGGCGGGGGTTGTAAAAGGATTAAAGCTGTTCATTTGTAGGAGTTATTATTTATATATATCTTGAAGGCAAGTTTTCTCAGATTCTTGTTTTGTACTTCATTTGTTTCGTGTATGTGTTTTATGTTGTGATTACCTGCGATGTTGTATCCTAGGGTGCAGGGGTAAAGGCAGATCCGAACTGGTCGGGTCGTGACATTTACGATATACCAGTATTTCAGTATATGCGTGAGGCGTGCGTATAATAATTTGAGCCTTAAGTTAGGCAATGTTTCGAAATTTGTACCTGGCGCGATAAGAGTCATTTTTTTAAAGCGTTTCCGGCTTTGTAGGAAAATTAGGCTATGTCATTTATAATTTTTGCGGATTTTTAGAGGCGAAAGCATTTGGACCAGCGGGAGGGTGACAAGTGTCACCTGCATTAACTTAGTGAAGCGACTTAATGGGCGATTTTGGGCTACTTTAGTTGGTAGGATATTTTGTGCAGATTGTGTGGTAGATGGATAAGGTCCACGTGGTTGAAATCTAGCCTGCACACTTGCTTTGCATTGTCTTCGTCTTGGCCGTTGGTTGGCCTTCACTTGACTTTATAAAGACCACTAGTTGAAGACTTTCTTAAATCAAAACTTGAGCAATCTATCTAAGTCTCAAAATACTCCTCTCCCTTGAGCTTTAGTCCACAGCACTCCCGCTTTGAGAGCCATGGCAGAAACGCACCTCCACTGTGGTGTTTTGCATTAAATTTTACTCACAACATAGTTGTCTCGTATAAATACCCTTTTGTGGTATAGAAATACTCTCCAAGTATTGTTATAATGCCCAATACCTTAGCCCAAATACCTTATAGTTTTCCCGAGTTACAACATACAAAAGCGAGGAAAATACTATTATACTTCCTAGATCCACAAAAACAAAAACCTAGTAAATCTTCACGTAGTTGAAGTTATATGTAAGTTGGTTAGAACTTCTAAGGGTTGGTTATGGAGTGGAGTCGGAGGGCCTTGTGATAGGAGCTAAACCTTGCTCGGGATCGACATTTAAACTCGGATAATTTTGGGCTTATCGAGGTAAAGCACTCTTGACCTTATTGTAATTGGAAATTACATATTGTTGGAATATATAGTTGAAGTATACTATATATAAATTGAACATGGTTGTCGGCAATGTCTTTTGACTTAAGCTGAATAATACTTACAGCGATGTCTTGCGACTTAGCTGAACTTTAAGAAGGCGAGCGTAATTACTTAGGGTGTATTACGATGAACTTGTATAGCATTATTGTGAAGTAAATTGTACGTCAGGTTATCGTATAAACCTGGTTGGCTTAGTGGCGGCACCGATATAGGAGGAGAATGCTATTGCGGGGAGGTCTTTGTGAATTTTACGTAGAATATTCTCGTCGAGATCTAAAGATGTTAATAGGCGCTGTGGCCTCTATAGGTTGAAGTACTAAGTGTGGGTGATGCGCTTGGCAGAGTGTAGGCGGCGGTTTGAAGGTACTTGGGCGTTTTGCTGTGGTCGATAATCGTCGCGAGGTATGTGAACCTCTTCTATCTGTTTCTAGCATGATGTGTGTATAACTATGTGATGCGGTAGGCGTCACGTGTGTTAAATGTATTTGATTGTCTTTAAACATAAAGTGTTATAACGGCTTTATGGGAAGTTAGTTATAACGACTCTATGTAAATGAGAAATGCTTTGTGGTTTTAAAAGATAAGCGGTTGACTTATAATGAGCTTGATGTAAAAGAACTGAAGTATTCTAAAAGATTAAGAAACCTTTTGAAAGAAGTGTATACTTGGTTTGAAAACATAAAAGTTATACTGACTTTATGAGAAGTTAGGTGTAGCAGCCTTAAGAGAGATAAAAAGAATGGTTTAATGGTTTAGAAGTTAAGAGACTTATTCTTAAAGATAAGAGACTTGACTTAATATGGATGTTTGTGTGAAACCTCGTTAAGTGAGTAATGAGTACTTGGTTTTGGAAGGAATAATGTTTCTTGATTTGAATCGAATGTGTATCGACAAACCAACTGCGGCGTTAATAAAGGGAAATGTATTGAATAATTAAGTATTATTAAAACCAGTAAAACCTCCGTCTGCGTAGAAGCTAGATGAGACAAAATGATATTACATTTCTAGATCATGGTGCTAATAAGATTGATTATGAACAGAATAACCTACTGCCTACAAGGCATATGTTACTCAATTGTTTTAAAAGAGATTAAGACATTGAACTATGAACTTTTCAAAAAAAGACTTGTGTAATTGAAATTAGGCAAAGCGGAACTTTAGGAAAAGAAAGGCATTGTGTTGTTTTAAAATGGTTTAAAACATAAGGTGTATAACTTTAACTTTATGGGAAGTTGGTTATAACGACCTTATGAAAACAAAAGAAAGGTTTTATCATTGGTTTTAATGTGGTAACTTGACTTTAAAAGAAAAGTGTTTTGGTCAAAAAAGAAGGCATGGTGTTGCCTTAATTTGGTTTAAAAGGAAAGTATGGAAGTTGTTTTGGTTTACTTAAAAGATATAAGTCACTCTATTTTTATACTACGGGTGTCGGGTGACTTTTATAAAGGATTAGATCTCTTTAAAGGAATTTAACGTCGTAGTACTTTGGGGTTAAAACAGGACTTTGGCATAAAATGAAAGTACTTTGAGTTGTGTAT
The DNA here is from genome assembly GCA_029844215.1 of Przewalskia tangutica. Lineage (NCBI taxonomy): Eukaryota > Viridiplantae > Streptophyta > Magnoliopsida > Solanales > Solanaceae > Przewalskia > Przewalskia tangutica. Next base: position 4,688 of record JAQGDG010000410.1, read on the forward strand.
AACTTGCCTATGCTTGTTGTTGTGAAACTTGCCTATCTTTGTTGATGTGAAACTTGCCTATGCTTGTTGTTGTGAAACTTGCCTATGCTTGTTGTGATAGCCTTTGTTGTGCAAAAAGTGTGTTTCTATACTCTGGCGTCTCTCGATGGAGGTCGGTTGACTTGTTGAGAACTTACTTGGGCGTCTTGCGTGTGGCGGAGAAATTCCGCAGATGCGTTCTGTTGATAGTGTTACTTTTGTTAATCACTTTGGACATCTTGACCGCGATCGTGGCGCGCGGGTATGCTTCCGCTTTGATTCTAGCCTTGTTGTCTTATTGTTTCCACTTTGGACATCCCGACCGCGATCGTGGCGCGGGTATCTTATTTGGAATCTTTGTCTTATTGTTTCCACTTTGGACCTACTAACACGATCGTGGCGCTGCGGGTATGCTTCCATTTGGAATGTTGTCTTATTTGTTCCCTTTGGACATCACGACACGATCGTAGCGCGGGTATGCTCCGTTTAGTTTCTATCTTGTTGTTATCATATCATAGGCTGAAGCGGTGAGGAAGGTACTCATGAGCGAGGATTGATGTTGTGGGCGTGAGACCACGAATTGATATAAGCTGTTATGTGTGTGTCTTGTAGTTTGGTTATCATACATCTCCTGCTTTTATAGACTATTATGATTTCGTTTAGAAGTATTTCTGATTTCGCATGCTTGGTACTGTTATCTTGACCTCATGAAGCTGCGTTAAATCTGCGGTAAGTGCATCGTTTGTCGATCCATTTTAGGATCACCTTTCAGTGTGTTAGGAAGCTCAGTTCCTTGGAGGCTTATCTTTGGTATGTTACCACAGTGCAGTAGGTCAGTGTACATTCGGTATGGCGGGACCCTGTCGTCATAGTTGTTGTGTAAATCTTAAGTGCATTAACCTTTGTTGTGGCGGAGTTTGTAAAGGATAAGCTGTTGGGTATTTATGTATATATGATGAAATGGCATTTGTTTTGGTTGCTTTGTTTATTTATTTGTCTCTTAATTCATATTCGTATTTTTATTTATTGATTTTCTCGATGTTGTATCCTAGGGTGCAGGTAAGGCACGATCCACGGGCGGAGTTCGGGTCGTGACAAAAGTAGTATCGAGCGGTTAATCCTCGGAAAGTGTCTATAGGCCGTGTCTAGTAAGTGTGATTATCGGTGTGTTGTGCGCCCGTCTATGTCGAGGAGGCTATAGGACATTTAAGATTAGTTTCCATTCTTCTCGATGAGATCGTGCCTTGGTTATTATACCCGTAGTTCGGGTATGTATGCGAGGGCGTGCGTGAGAATACGACGAGAAAGATTGGAAAGAAAGGAAAGAGGCGATTTTCACGAAAAGTTTCAGGTTTTGTGAAGGAAAAAGGTTCGTTAATGGGGAATTGGATTCCCAGTTTGGTATTCGGACTTCTGGAATATTAGAAAATTATGGAATTTTATTTTTGGAAATGGTCACGTGGGGCCGGGAGAAATTCTGATTTTTGTAGGCCAGCTTTGTTTTGAGATTTTGGCCATTGTGGATATTTTGGAAGATGTTTTATTTTGGGCGATAGGAGGGTGACACGTGTCACCCCCTAGGTGGCTTAGTAGAATGGCATTTGTGCCTGACCTTTGGTTAAGTCGTTTTTAATGACGTTTTACATAACTGCGAAGGAAAATTCCGGCTATGTCTTTTCTTATTTTTGCGGATTTTTAGAAGGCGGAACATTTTGGACCCAGCGAGAGGCGGCACGCACCTGCCGTTGGTGGGCAAGGTGGGCGCGTGGGGCCAATTGGGAGGTCAGTGGTAGATATTTTGGTAGATATTTGTGAGGGTTTTAGGAGTAGGGACTAGGGGCACTTGGGCATATCTTGGCCTACACGTGTGTAACAGCTCGATCTTGGCCGTTGGTTGGCCTTGGCTTGTACTATAAATACCCTCTCCACTTTGATGAATTCTTCGTCCTTTCCTAAATGTTTCTAAGTGTTAAATCTTCTCCTCCCAGTGTTGAGTTGGCCAGAGGCCTCCTCTCACAGAGGCCTTGGCGAGTGCACCACTCTCTAGTAGTGTGGCCGTAGGGTACCACTGTGATTGCTTTCATTATAATACCCACTTTGTGGTGTAGAAATACTCTCAGTATTGTTATAATGCCCAATTACCTTAGTAGTATACTTGTAGTATTCTAAGGTTATACTATCTGAAAAGCAGGAAATACTATTATACTTCCGTCGGTCCAAACCAGAAACCACAGGAAAATCTCCATAGTCAGTTGGAGTATTGTGTAGAAGTTGGTTAGAACTTCTAAGGGTGGTTTAGAGCGGGTTGGGCGCTCGGAGTTGGAGCTAAGCGATTGCCCGGGATCGACTTTATACTTGGATAATTATGGGCTTATCGAGGTAAATATCTTGTCCTCTATTGTAATTGGAAATTACATGTTGTTAGAATATATAGTTAAAGTATACTATATATAGAAGCTGAGCGTGGTTAGTTAGCGATGTCTTTTGACTTAAGCTGGCCCAGGCTGAGCGTAATTCTGATGACTTGTGTAGTAGTCTTGTGGAGTAGAATTGTGCCGTTCGGGTAGATGTATAACCCACTGGTTGGCTTGGTAGCGGCCAGTGAAGGAGGAGATTTCTGTTTGTGCGGGGAAGTCTTGCGAATTTTACGTAGAATGTTCTCGATAAGATCTTAATGTTAATAGCGCCTTGTGGCCTTATAGGTTGAAATACTACGTGTGGCGCGTTACTTGGCTTTAGGAGTGGCCAAGCGGTTGGGAGTACTTGGGCGTTTTGCTATTAGTCGATACTCGTCGCGGTATGTGAACCTCTTATATCTCTTCAGCATGATATGTGTGAACTATGTAGTGCGGTGAAGCGTCGTGTACTAAATGTATTTGATTGGTGTAAAACATAAAGTGTTATAACGGCTTTATGGGAAGTTGGTTATAACGGCTTTATGTTGGTAAGAAAATACATGTGGTTTTAAAAGATGCGATTTGAACTATAAGCGGCTTGTTATGTGTTAATAAAGAACTTGAAGTATTTCAAAAGAGTTTTGAATCATTTTGAGAGAAGAAGTAATACTTGATTTGTTTTGAAAACTTAAGAGTTATACTAGCTTTATGGAAAGTTAGGTATAACGTCTTAAGAATGTTTCTTGATTTTGGAAATCAGAATGTGTATCGACAAACCAACTGCGGCGTTAATAAAAGGAAATGTTTGTGATTAAGTATTATTAAAACGATGAAACTTCCGTCTGCGTAGAAGCTAAGATGAGACAAAATGATATTTCCTAGATCATGTTCTTTGTAATAAGATTGTTGTAAACAAGAATATCTACTCACATATAAGACTTATGTTTCTCGGATAGTTTAAAAGAGAATTATATTCTTAAATGAATAAGACTATGAACTCTGAAACCTTTCTAAATAAGAAACATGAACATTTGAAATTAGGCAAACTTGGGCGTTTGGAAAATAATGTTGTTACTTGAGTTTTACAAGAGAAGTGTTTTGATTTACTTGAAAAGATAATCACTATATTTTCATATACTCGGGTATTGTGTGACTTTTGTGAAAATGCGTATCTTTTAAAGAGTTAATGTATGAAGTACTTTGGGGATAAAACCCGAACTTGTTAGCATATAGTAGAAGGTACACGGTGTGTATAACTTGATTGTGTTGGTTTGTGATAGCCTTGTAATACCTTACTTGTTGATTTGATAAGTAAACATGCTAGGATCTTCGTGTGTTAGTATCTTGTGATGTTTGTGTAAAGGGTTTTCCTTTGTTGTGCTTATGTTGTTTAACGATAATTTGTTATGATAGTATTATACATCGCTCGTCTTGAGATGATTAGGGGATTAAGCCCTCCGATGCGGGGTAGGCTTCGGTGGTCGATGGACACATGATTGAACTACCTATGCGGGTCGAGGGCTTTATCGCGGGCTGCGGAAGTTCGAGTTAGGATCACGGCCGCTTGTGGTCATGCGGTCACTTGTGGCCGTGCGGGCAGCGAGTCGAGGATCTGGGGAGTAGCTACCCTCGATGCGAGGTTATACCTCGTGCGGGCGTCCCGGTTGGCCTATCGGGCTGCGGAAAGTTCGAGGCTAAGCGCGCATTAGATCTTTGCGGGCAAGTGGTGGCTTTGATCGTGTGGCGATCTGAGCAGTCTTATAATCTGATTCATGACTTGTTGAGTGCGTGGGTGTTAGTAGTCGGCTATGCGCCGTACTTACATGCGTGTTATTATAGCGCAGTGGGACACGGTGTTCGTGTGTGTTCCTTGGTGCTTTTTATATCATAAAGCTGCGGTGAGGAAGGTATTCACGGGCATGATTGATGTTGTGGGCGTGAGACCCGTTGTTATATTTGAGTGATGACTTGAGGCGTGAGTCCACGACTTGACATATTTGCTTATTATTGTGAAGCTGTAGTTTGGTTATCATACATGTCTCTGCTTTATAGACTATTATGATTTCATTTCTGATATTTTTAGTTTCACATACTCGGTACTGTTGTTATGCGACCTCGCTTGAAGTGCGTTAAATCTGCGAGTAAAGTACACGATCATTGATCCTCGCTCTTAGGGTCCGATTCGGCGTGTGGGAAAGCTCCGTTTCTCGGAGGCTTATCGATGGTATAGTCCACTGTTGTTGTAGGTGTTTACATTCGGGGTATGGCGGGAACTGTCCGCCGTTGTTATCGTATCATTTCTTAGAAGTGCATGAAATCTTGTTGTGGCGGGGTTTGTAAAAAGGATTAAAAGCTGTTCGTGTTGGAAAAAGTTGTTATTTATATATATCTTAGAAAGCGAAGTTTTCTCAGTTATTGTTTCATATTTCATAATATGTCTTGTATTGTTTATGTTCGATTACTCGATGTTGTATCACTAGGGTGCGGGGTAAGGCACGATCACGGGCGGAATCGAATTCGTGACAAAAGTGGTATCGAGCGATTAATCCTCGGAAAGTGTCTGAGCGTATCGATGAGTCTTGATTATCGGTGTGTTGTGCACCACGCCAATAATCGAGGCTATAGGATATTTAGGATTGGTTTCTATTCTTCTCACTCACGAGTGCGTGCCTTAGAGGCACGTGTTTTAAGTTGGACCCTCTAGCGTATTTCTTTCCACTTACCAGGTATGCCTCGCGTAAGAACCGGGCAGGAGGCGAAGCGGCGAGGCTGCGAGTAGAATCTGAGAGGGTTGCGAGGCTGAGCCCGATCATTACCTAGGGTAGTGCTTGTTCGGGGATTTACTGCGGCGTTACTAGCCCAGTGAGTTTAGCGGCGGCGGCGGTTCCTCTGCGGTCATGATATTTGAACCTTGGTTCCGGCCAGGAGCAGTGTAGATTGCAAGCGACCATTACTAGCCATGGTTGGCTACGAGAGATTATCTGATGTACCACGAGTCTTGATGACTACAGAAAGGGTTGTGCGAAGTAATTCTTGATTGGGCTTGAGCATGGCACGTATGCGGGCTTATGCGCGTGCGAAAGCGTAGAGATCGGCGGGTTAACGAGGGCCAAGGCGAAGAGGCGAGCGCGAGTCGCCCGGTAACTTTCAAGGTGAGTATACCTTAAGTGCTATGTTACGATAGCGATTGTGTTAGTTGTGATTAGAAATCATGGTGGGTTAGCAGAGTAAGATTTTGGAGGATAGAAAGTGTGAGCCTTAGAGGCTTTATCACGCAAGACCTTAGAGGTAAGGCCGTCTCGGGTAGAGGCGTATGTTTATGTTTGACCCTTATAGGAGTGCATAGTGCCGTGGTGTGTTTGGGGATAGGTCCTAAGTAGTGTGAAATGAAGAGGGTGGTTGAGCTAAGAAGACCGCTGGGTTTTAGTAGCGTGATTAGTGAGATTGTTAGATCGGGAGCTAGTATTGTGCGCGTTGCGGGTCGGGTTGAGGCCACGTTGCGGGTCGACGCGGCGTATGGCGGTGGGAATGCGGTTGTGGTGGTCGCGCTTGTGGTAGGGTCACGAGGTGCTAGGCGAGTTTAGTTAACAGCGTGCGAGTTAGTGGATGCGTTCGGCCGGTGGTCGGGCGATGGGGCACCCGTCGTGTTCTTGATCGGGCCGTTCACTTGGCGATGTTGATTTATCGAAAGGTTGTAAGGCTGCGGGGTGCCTACGCCGCCTTATGACGATGGAGCCAGTTCACGGTGTTTTTGTTTGGAAGTTTTACGAAGCATGTGTTAAGAACTGGTGAGTCTCGAGAATCGCGTTCGCCGCCGGGCGGTCGTGAATTTGAGGTAGTTGTGAGGATTGTTGTCTCTGTGGAGGCGTTTGAGCTACCATTTGGTGTTCGGATGTCGCGCTTATGAAGCCTTGCGAGCGGAAGTGTAAGTTGCGGTCGATTGGTTCGATGTTGGCGGGGTTGAGATAGTTGGTTGATCTTGTTCCGGTATTGGATAGTGAAGCTTGTCTAGAAGAAGTTACGGCGGCTCGGAGAATCGTCGCGGATGTCGGCGGCGCTTAGAGTTGAGTTGGCGGTGGTCTTCTTGAAAGTACCACCGGGCGGTGTAGCGAGTTTTGAAGCGAAGGAACTTAGCGAGTTGCTGGGCCTTTGTGAGTTCGTGTGAAGAATAGGCGAGTTGCCTATATGTTAGCATTCTTGCGTCGGCTTAGGAGGAAGGGCGTCGGTCTTCGTATTGTTATGTTAGGAAAGTATCGAAGATCCGTCCGAATGTTCCCGATTAATGATGACCTCGTTAGAATAGTAACCAGTTTTGGATACTAAAGCGATGCTCGAAATATGGTAAGAATTGAGTGTCTGGCGGCTTGATGATCGCATGCGGCCGGTACCATTTGTTGGAGTCGTTGGAGCAAGGCTCGCGACAAAGTGACAAAAGTAGTATTATTTGTGGTGATGTTAGAGTGTTTCCTCGTGGACTTGGATGTAGGTATTTTGCGTGGGTATTTACGTGGCATTTGTGGCGGGATTGTTTAGTGAGTATAGTAGTGAAGACTATCTTGCAGCGTTCGTTTTGAGACTTAGAAGGAACATTGGAACGAATGTTTCTAAGGGGAAAGAATGTTATACCGTAGTTCGGGTATGTATGCGAGGGCGTGCGTGCGAGAATCTGACGAAAGATTGGAAAGGAAGAAAGAGCGATTTTCCACGGAAAAGTTTAGGTTTTGTGAAGGAAAAAGGTTCGTTAATGGGGTGGATTCCCGATTTGGTGTCCGGACTTCACGGAATATTAGAAATTATGGAATTTTATTTTGGAAATAGTCACGTGGGGCCACGGGAGAAATTCTGATTTTTGTGGGGCCAGCTTTGTTTTGAGATTTTGGCCATTGTGGATATTTTGGAAGATGTTTTATTTTGGGCCAATAGGAGGGTGACACGTGTCACCCACTTTAGGTGGCTTAGTAGAATGGCATTTGTGCCTGACCGGTTAGAGTCGTTTTTGACCAAGCGTTTTACATAACTTGCGAAGGAAAATTAGGCTATGTCTTTTCTTATTTTTGCGGATTTTTAGAGGCGGAACATTTTGGACAGCGAGAGGCGGCAGCACCTGCGTTGGTGGGCAGGTGGGCGACACGTGGGACCAATTGGGGAGGTCAGTGGTAGATATTTTGGTAGATATTTGTGAGGGTTTTAAGGAGTAGGGACTAGGGGCACTTGGGCATATCTTGGCCACACTTGTGTAACACTTGGCTCGATCTTGGCCGTTGGTTGGCCTTGGCTTGTCTTATAAATACCCTCTCCACTGATGAATTCTTAAATCCTTTCCTAAATGTTTCTAAGTGTTAAATCTTCTCCTCACTTGAGTGTTGAGTTCGGCGAGGCCTCCTCTCACTGAGGCCTTGGCGAAGTGCACCTCACAGTAGTGTGGCCGTGGGGTACCACACTGTGAGTTGCTTTAGTATAATACCCACTTTGTGGTGTAGAAATACTCTCAAAGTATTGTTATAATGCCCAATTACCTTAGCCATTATACCTTGTAGTATTCTAAGGTTATACCTATCTGAAAAGCTTGAAATACTATTATACTTCCGTCGGTCCTGGCAAACCGAAACCACAGGAAAATCTCCATAGTCAGTTGGAGTATTGTGTAGAAGTTGGTTAGAACTTCTAAGGGTGGTTTAGAGCGGGTTGGGCGCTCGGAGTTGGAGCTAAGCGATTGCCCGGGATCGACTTTATACTTGGATAATTATGGGCTTATCGAGGTAAATATCTTGTCCTCTATTGTAATTGGAAATTACATGTTGTTAGAATATATAGTTAAAGTATACTATATATAGAAGCGAGCGTGGTTAGTTGGCAATGTCTTTTGACTTAAGCTGAAGAAGCCCAGGAAGCGTATTCTGACTTGTGTAGTAATCTTGTGGAGTAGAATTGTACGTTCGGGTAAGATGTATAACCCCACGGTTGGCTTGGTAGCGGCCGTGAGAGGAGGAGATTTCTGTTGCGGGGAGAGTCTTTGCGAATTTTACGTAGAATGTTCTGCGATAAGATCTTAATGTTAATAAGCGTCTTGTGGCCTTATAGGTTGAAGTACTACGTGTGGCGCGTTACTGCCAGCTTTAGGAGTAGAAGCGGTTGGGAGTACTTGGGCGTTTGCTATTAGTCGATACTCGTCGCGGTATGTGAACCTCTTCCTATCTCTTCTAGCGTGATATGTGTGAACTATGTAGTGCGGTAGGCGTCACATTGTACTAAATGTATTTGATTGGTGTAAAACATAGCGATGTTATAACGGCTTTATGGGAAGTTGGTTATAACGGCTTTATGTTGGTAAGAAAATACATGTGGTTTTAAAAGGTAAGCGATTTGAACTATAAGCGGCTTGTTATGTGTTAATAAAGAACTTGAAGTATTTCAAAGAGTTTTGAATCATTTTGAGAGAAGAAGTAATACTTGATTTGTTTTGAAAACTTAAGAGTTATACTAGCTTTATGGAAAGTTAGGTATAACGTCTTAAGAATGTTTCTTGATTTTGGAAATCGAGAATGTGTATCGACAAACCAACTGCGGCGTTAATAAAAGGAAATGTTTTGTGATTAAGTATTATTAAAACCGTTAGAAACTTCCATCTGCGTAGAAGCTAAGATGAGACAAAATGATATTTCTAGATCATGGTTCTTGTAATAAGATTGTTGTAAACAAGAATATCTACTCACATATAAGACTTATGTTTCTCGAGATAGTTTAAAGAGAATTATATTCTTAAATGAATAAGACTATGAACTCTGAAACCTTTCTAAATAAGAAACATGAACATTTGAAATTAGGCAAACTTGGGCGTTTGGAAAATAATGTTGTTACTTGAGTTTTACAAAGAGAAGTGTTTTGATTTACTTCAAAAGATACTATTTATATTTTCATATACTCAGGTATTGTGTGACTTTTGTGAAATGCGTATCTTTTAAAGAGTTAATGTATGAAGTACTTTGGGGATAAAACCCGAACTTGTTAGCGTATAGTAGAAGGTACACGGTGTGTATAACTTGATTGTGTTGGTTTGTGATAGCCTTGTAATACATGCTTGTTGATTTGATAAGTAAACATGCTAGGATCTTCGTGTGTTAGTATCTTGTGATGTTTGTGTAAAGGGTTTTCCTTTGTTGTGCTTATGTTGTTTAACGATAAGGCTGTTATGATAGTATTATACATCACTCGTCTCTTGAGATGATTAGGGGTTAAGCGCCTCCGTCACGGGGTAGACTTCGGTAGGTCGATGGACTATGATTGAGACTACCTCGTGCGGGTCGAGGGCTTATCGCGGAGCTGCGGAAGTTCGAGTTAGGATCACGGCCCTTGTGGTCATGCGGTCGCTTGTGGCGTGCGGCCAGCGAGTCGAGGATCTTTGCCAGGGAGTAGCTACCCTCGATGCGGGGTTATACCTGCATGCGGGCGTCTGGTTGGCCTATCGCGGGTGCGGAAAGTTCGGGCTGCGCGCGCATTAGATCTGCGGGCAAGTGGTGGCTTTGATCATGTGGCGATGCAGGCGAATCTTATAATCTGATTCGCGGCCTTGTTAGTGCGTAGGTGTTAGTAGTCGGCTATGCCTTGTACTTACCCATGCGTGTTATTATAACACGAGTGGGACACGGTGTTCGTGTGTGTTCCTTGGTCTTTGTTATATCGTAAAGCTGCGGCGGTGAGGAAAGGTATTCCACGGGCATGATTGATGTTGTGGCGTGAGACCCGTTGTTATATTTGAGTGATGACTTGAGGCGTGAGTCCACGGCAACATGGCTTATTGTGTGTGAGCGTAGTTTGGTTATCATACATGTCTCTGCTTTATAGACTATTATGATTTCATTTCTGATATTTTTAGTTTCACGTACTCGGTACTGTTATGCGACCTCGCCCGAAGTGCGTTAATCACCGCGGTAAGGTACGCGATCATTGATCCTCGCTCTTAGGGTCACGATTCGGCGTGTGGGAAAGCTCCGTTTCTCGGAGGCTTATCGATGGTATAGTCCTGTTGTTGTAGGTGTTTACATTCGGGGTATGGCGGGCCACTGTCGCCGTTGTTGTCGTATCATTTCTTAGAGAGTGCAGCCAATCTTGTTGTGGCGGGGTTTGTAAAGGATTAAAGCATTCATGTTGGAAAAAGTTGTTATTTATATATATCTTAGAAAAGCAAGTTTTCTCGATTATTGTTTCATATTTCATAATATGTCTTGTATTGTTTATGTTCAGATTACTCACGATGTTGTATCATTTAGGGTGCGAGGTAAGGCACGATCACGGGCGAATCGGGTCGTGACAGGCGTGATAAGTTGAACCCCTACGCGTATTCCTTTCCTTTACGATTATGCCTCGCGTAAAACCTTGAGCGAGCAGGCAGGCAAGTAGGAAGCTACTAGTGGGATCTGAGAGAAATGCAAGCGCGAGCGGTCGATACACGAGATAGTACTTGAACGGCGAGTTTGCGACACCCGCCCGCCCGGAGTTTAAGCGCGGCGGTGGGCTGCTGAGACTCTGATACACGAGCCTCGGTCCGGCTGGAAGCGAGATGAGATAAATTACAAGGAGATGGCGATTCTTGGCGAGTCGTGGCGAATATGAGGATAATTTGGATCTGGCCGTTCCGATCCAGTGCTTGCGTAGATTCACCCAAGCGAGCGGTTTGAGACTACGGGATTTTACGAGGTGTAACACTTGATTTTATGGGTCGAGACCGATGATGATCGCATGAGTTCATCCGGCGATTCTGACGGATCGTAAGTGATCGAGGCATCGGAGACCGAGTCGGTGGTCTGGGTTACGCGTCGGTGCGTGATACATAATCGTGGTTTGATTCGTGGGAGTTGTCGGGAGAGAATACCTTCCGGCTATTTGGGGCGAGTTCGCGAAGCATTTCTTGCACATTTCTTGCCTCGCGAGATGAGAGGCTCGGTAAACAGATTTTTGGTGTTGCGGCGAGCAGGCGTGCGATTCGAGTACAATGTGAGTTCGACTCATTGGCGTCGTCCGCATTAGTAGCTAGTATGGAGGATCGAGTGCGAAGTATATTCTGAGGGCTCGATGATTACCTAGCGAGTTGTTGGTGTAGCTCTTGTGGGCATGGACATTGCCAGCGTGCGAGCTTATGCGCTTGGGGGTGAGGCGGAGAAATCGGCGGAATGACGAAGTCGGCGAAGGGCGAAGCTGCGGGGTCGCTGGTGATTTCGAAGCGGCGTCTCGGCGTGAGACTAGTTATGCGCTTCCGCCCGATCTGAGTGGTCTACAATCTTGAGCGTCGAGTTTTGAGGAAGCGGTCGGGGCTCTGGGGTTGATTTTTGGAGAAGCGGGGTGTTAACGGTGAAGCCACCACTACCTCGTTGTGACCCGTGTGGTAGACTCCGCGATGGGAGTGTCGTGCTAGTCAGGGAGTTTGTTTCATGCGGCCCGGGAGCCATTTTGGGAGAAACCGTCCGGAGTAGTGGCTGGTAGGATAGCCGGACTACGGGATCGAGTTGCGGGTTCTTCGCCTTCCATGCTTGACGGGATGTTCATTGCCGGCGGAGCCACGGTGAAGTCGCGGTGGAAGTTCCCGATTTTAAGCGGTCCTGAATCACCTATTTTCGGGTATATCCTTAACCTCAGAGTTGAGTATGTATTGAGGTTGTGATGATGTGTTTAGTGTTATGTTCGGATAGCTTTGTGCTAAAATGTGATGTAGAACCTGGTTAGTGAGAAGGAGTAAGCTTGAGGGTGAGAAAATGATGAACCTTAGAATATTCAGTTGAGACCTTAGATGTAAGGTAGTCTTGAGTACAAGTTTTTGCAAGTGATCCTTTAGCAGCAGTGCATTTTATGCCTAGAATGTATTGTATGATAAGTCCTGGGTAGTGTGAAATGGAAGTGGTAGCTTTCGACTGTAGAAGGTAAGATTGTTGGGATCGGGAGCGAGAGCTTGATGCGTTAAGTGGGTCGGGTTGGGGCCGTGTTGCGGGCCAGCCAGCGGCTGTTCGAGGTGGGGTCAGCTGGGTGGTCCTCCGGTGGTAGAGTCACGGGTGCTAGGCCCGAGTTTAGTTGACCATCGTATGAGTTCGTGGGTATGTTCGACGAAGCGGTCGTGAAGGCGGGAATGGCCTTAAGGAAGATTGAGGCTAGTAAGATGACCAAGTTGGAGGTGGTGACTCAGGTTTGAAAAATGAAGCGATGGCTGAAGTGTGATGCGATATACTAGAAGAGTTCGGTGTTAGAGAAAGTCTGACAGTAAGGAAGGAAGTGAACTTGTCTTTGAAAGATGGAAGAAATCATTTTGAAAGCAGATGTGCGAAGAGTGTCTCTTGGATCAAGCGAGAGTTGGTATTGTTTTGCATCGTCAGGTGGTTCCTCGTTGCTTTGGATTTAAGTAATTGCTTGGCAGTGTTATTTCGTGGCGGTTGTGGCGTTGGCAGCTTGTTAGAGGAACTTTATCGTTATCAGTCTTGAAGGAACATTCGGAATGAATGTTTCTAAGGAGGAGAATGTTATACCGTATTTCTAGAGTATATGCGTGAGGCGTGCGTATAATAATTTGAGCCTTAAGTTAGGCAAGTTTGAAATTTGTACCTGACACGATAAGAGTCGTTTTTCGGCGAAAGCGTTTCCACGACTTTCGTAGGGAAAATGTCACGACCGAACCGGGCGTGGTAGTGCCTTACCAGGGCACCTAGTGATACAACATCGAAATAAAACATGAACATGAAATAAGAGATATTATAAGTAAGCGGACCAAAGCGGTTGCCTTGCGTAAATATATCTGAACCACGAGCAGTTTAATCCTTTTTACAACCACGCTTGGTGATTTACTGAGACCTCTAAGATTTATAACAACTATGGCCAGGGAGGCCGCCATACCACGAATGTACAAGAACCTCTGACTCGGGGAACACGTACCAAAAGATAAGCCTCAGAAGGAACGGAGCTTCCAATCTGTTGAAGGTGATCTAAGCGAGGATCGACTAATGTATACACTGCGGCGTGAACACGGCCCCGAAGGAGGTCGATGGCGGTACCAAGTATGTGGCGAAAATGCGTAGTTAAATCATAACGATCTATATAAAGCGAGAACATGTATGATGACCAAATCTGATATCTGACATAAGCGATCAAGTCGAGGACTCCGCCTCAAAGTCATCACTAAAATATAACTATGGGTCTCGCCCACAGCGCGATCATGTTCGCGTCATGGCGCGTGCCGGAGTGCTGCATCGGTGTAAACATGTTCATGATGCAACAATAATGACAATCTTTGCATGGCGCGTACCCGGAATCGGTGTGAACACGTCCATGTAACATCAACAATGATATCTTGGGTGATCGACCTGCTGCGTAGCCATATGTCCCGGAATTGCGCCGGTGTAGACATGTTCATGTAACATCAATCAATCAAGACAACAACCAAAATGGAAACATACGGTGGAATTAACCGTCTTGCCGGCCGTCGAGTAAGTTCTCGACAAGTCAAGACCCTCCGCCGAGAGGCGGTAACACGAAATACAACACTTGCACAATAAAGGCTATAAATCAGCATGGCGGTTTCACCACAAGCATAAGCAAGTCATACCTGACTCAAAGTACTTTCATTTTATGCCAAAGTCAGGGTTTTAACCCTAAAGTACTACGTGCGTTAAATTCCTTTAAAGAGATTCATTCCTTTTATAAAGTCACGTGATACGTATATATAAAAAATAGAGTGACTCATTTTAGGTAAAAAACACTTTCCTTCTTAACAACATTCTTTTCCCTAAAGTTCGGTTGCCTAATTTCACTTTTCAAGTCTCTTTATTTTAGAAAAGTTTCATAGTTCGTAGTCTTAATCATTTAAGAATATAATTCTCTTTTAAACAATGCGAAAACATATGCCTTATATGAGTGTATGTTATTCATGTTCATAATCAATCTTATTAAGCGACCGTGATCTAGAAAATGTAATATCATTTTGTCGTCTTAGCTTATGCGGATGGAGGTTTACTCTTGGTTTTAATATAATACTTCATTTATTTAATACATTTTCCTTTATTAACTAGCTGCGGTGGTTTGTCGATACGTTCGATTTCGAATCGATAAAACATTATTCCTTTTAAAAACCAAGTACTCATTACTCACGAATGAGGTTTCACACAAAACTCATATTAACTCGTTCAAGTCAAGTCTCTTATCTTTTAAGATCGATAAACCATTCATTTTCCTCCTTAAGGCGTTATACCTAACCTGCATAAAGCTAGTATAACTCTTATGTTTTCAAAACCAAGTATTACTCTTCTTTCAAAACAAAGGGATTCTTAATCTTTTGAAATACTTCAAGTTCTTTATGGTCACACATTAAGTCAGTTATAAGTCAAATCAGTTACCTTTAAAAACCACAAGGCATTTCTTAACCTACGTAAAGTGTTATAACGCGTCCCGTATGCGTTATAACCGCTTTATGTTTTAAACCAATCAAATACATTTAACACGTATGCGTCTACGTACTACATAGTTATACACATATCATCTTTGGAAAAGATAGGAAGAGGTTCACATACCTCGCGACGATTATCGACTAATAGCAAAATGCTCAGTACCTCAAGCGATCGGCTACTCGCTGCAGCCGTGGGTGCACCACCGTGGTACTTGACTATAAGGCGCGACATTAACATCTAGATCTCATCGTTCCATATTCTGAAAATTGGCGGCCTGCACACACATGGCGGCGTAAATCTCCGCTTATCGGTAGGCTACGAAGCCAACGAGGTGTTAACACAACGGGCGTGTACAATTCTACGGTAATGCTACGCAAGTCTCATGTCTGACATGTAATTACGATTGATTCGATTCTTCTCTTTATTATCCATACATGTGATTCTTGTTCAATTCTTATTGAGCTTAAGTCAAAGACATTGCAGAAGCGAACTACGTTCGATTACATTCAATATTCAATCTATATATTATACTTGACTATATATTCTAACAATCATGTAATTTCCAATTACAATAGGAGACAAGATATTTACCTCGATAAGCCCAAAATTATCAGAGTTAAATGTCGCTCTGAACAAGGTTTAGCTCTGGTCAGTGCGCTCCAGCGCTCGAAACCCTTAGAAGTGTCTACACACTTCTACTTAATCTTGACTACGGGTGAATATTTTTCCTTAGGTTTTCGTTTAGTGGCTAAAGGAGGTATAATGTCGTACTTCGGGTTTTTAAGTATAAAGGGTACTTTGGAAAGTACTATAAGGTATATGGGCTAGAGTATTTTGGGCATTATAACAATACTAGGAGAGTATTTCTATACCACAAAGGGGTATTTATCGAGACAACTAGGCTAGGGGGTTTCGCCTCGGCTAGGCTCTCTGAGGGGAGGGCTTTGGGCGATTTTAAGACAAGAGGAGGGAGTATTTGAGACTTAGAAAGATTGCTCACTTTAGGATGAAATAACTCTTGACAAGGGGGTATTTATAGGTCGAAAAGGACCAATGGCAGATTCTTCAGTGTAAGGCAAGTGTAGGGCTAGATTTAAGCCAAGTGCGCTTATCCATCTACCACGACCACTTGCAAAATATCCTACCAACTAAAGTGCTCCATTTCGTCCAAATAGTCAACCTTCATCGATGTGAGGTGACACGTATCGCCTCCGTTGATCAAAATATTCGTCTCGGAAAAATCCATAAAAATTTTAAATGACATAGTCGGAACTTTCCTACGAAAAGTTGGAAGCGTTTAGTCGACGACTCTGTCGGGTGTTGTGTACAAATTTGAAACTTGCCTAACTTAAGGCTCAAATTATTATCGTCGCCATCACGTGCATACTGGAAATCGGGTATAACATTCTTCCCCGCCGAAACATTCGTCGAATGTTCCTTCTCGATCTCAAAACAAACGCGTGTCGGTATAGCGCCACTCTATACTTACGAAACCAAACGTACCACGTCTGTACAAAATAACATGCGCGCGAAACCCAAATCCAAGCGACAAGGAATTACCTCTGTTTATCACAGAGTTCCCGCGAGGTCTAAAAACATAATCCGCCAGCGCGTTCGTTTCTCAAAGAAAGCGATCACGCGCGTTCCACTTACTCTATCGTTGTATCGCCTCGAACACTCGAACTCTCTCTAGTATACATACCATAGCTTGGTTCCAAAACTTTGGAGTCTTACCTCGAACTTGCAGTCATCTTACTAGCCTCGATCTCCTAAGGCCATTCTCGGCCTTCTGACGGTCTCTGGTGAGCGTATCCACGAACTCATCGATGGTCATCTAATCTTGGGCTAGCACCTCGTGACCTGCCACTGGCGGGACCACGAAGCGACCCAGCGCCGAAGCAGCGGCGGGTTGGCATGGCAGCCCAAGCTGACCAGCTACGCATCACGCTCTTGTTCCCGTCGGAACAATCTTACCTCTACCAGTCGCCAAGCTACCACTTCCACCGAGAAATTCAACCACATTCTAGGCATAAAATGTATTAGACGGGATCACTCGCAAAATGTATTGCTTGTACTCGCCATCTAAGGTCTCCTGTAATATCCTATCCTAAGGTTTCGTCATTTTCTCAGCGTTTCCCAGGCTTACACTTTTTCACCCAGGGTCCACAAATCACATTTTAGCACAAAGCTATCGAGCATAACTTACACGTCATCATAACATTAATACATACAAGTCTCTAGAGGTTAAGGATATACACGAATCTCTGCTCTCCCTTAATCATAGGCACATACTGCCTGTAGCATGCTATGAAGGCGATGAACCCATTGCGATCTGAGTGATTTGCTGTCGTCAACATCTGCTTGGTCGGACAGTTCTTCGCCAAAATGGCCAGCTGCGTAAAATAACAAGCTCGCTTTGCGACATCCCACAAATCGATTACGCATCGACCAGAGTGGGGTGTTGCATCGGCAACCTACTCACTCGGACTCCCGCACGAACCTGGAGCTCGACCGCTCACGAATACTCTGGATGCTGAAGGTTGTGGAGGACCCCGACTCTGCTTGGCGGAGTACAAACTGAGGCTCTTCTTGAGGCGGTCGCCTCGAAAGTCACCAAAGTACCCTGCTGTTCTGGCCCTATTCTTCTGATCTCGGTCATTCAGTCGATTTCTCCGCTCCTCACATCCAGTGCATAAGCTGCGTGCGGGCAATGTCCATGCCGTGAAGAAATTACATTATACCGTATTTCGGTATATGCGTGAGGGCGTGCGTGAAAAATTTGAACTTGAGAATAAAGTGCTTGGCGAATTTTATTTGTGCATAACACGGTTAAGTCGTTTTTCGGCGAAAGCGTTTTCCGACTTTCGTAGGGAATTTAGGCTATATCGTTTATAATTTTTGCGGATTTTTAGAGGCGAAACATTTTTGGCAGCGAGAGGCGACACTTGTCACCTCCCGTTGGTCTGCGTTAGGCGGTAAAGGGTGGGCGAATTGGCCATTGTTGGTCAAGGGTTGGTAGGATATTTTGTGGTAGATGGATAAGGTGCACTTGGCAAGATCTTGGCCTACACCTTGCACTTGGCAAGATCTTGGCCATTGGTTGGCCTTTGCTAGGCTATAAATACCGCCCCTTTGGAAGACTTATTCATCTAAAATGTTCTAAGTCTTAGAAATCCTCCCCTCCCTCTTGTTGACTCTCGTCCAAATCCCCTCCTAGATAGGCCACTTGTGGCGGAGCCTCCACTCCCCCTTTTGTGGTGTGGCAGTGGGGTACCCCACTGCCTAGTTGTCTCGTATAATACACCCACTCTCTTGGTAGAAATACTCTCAAAAGTATTGTTATAATGTCCAATTACCTTGGCCTTATACCTTGTAGTATTCTAAGGTTATACCTATATGAAAAGCCGGATATACTATTATACTTCCGTCGGTCACGAGCGAAACCAGGAAAATCTCCATGGTTAGTTGGAGTTGTATGTAGAAGTTGGTTAGAACTTCTAAGGGTAGTTTGGAGGCGGAGTTAGGCGCCGGAGTTGGAGCTAAGCGATTGCCGGGATCGACTTTAACTAGGATAATTATGGGCTTATCGAGGTAATTATCTTGTCCTCTATTGTAATTGGAAATTGCATATTGTTAGAATATATAGTTGAAGTATACTATATATAGAACGGCGTAGTTATCGTGATGCCTCGCGACTTAAGCACGAATAATACTTACGGCAATGTCTTGCGACTTAAGCTTTGAATTGAAAGAAGAATCTTGAGCGTAATTGCATAGGGCTGTATTACGGTAGAGTTGTGTAGTAGTCGTGAAGTATAATTGTACAGTTAGGGTTAGATGTATAACCCCACTGGTTGGCTTGGTAGCGGCCTCGATAGAGGAGGAGATTTCTGTTGCGGGGAGAGTCTTTAGAATTTTGGTAGAATGTTCTCGATGAGATCTAAATGTTAATAAAGCGCCTTGTGGCCTTATAGGTTGAAGTACTCGTGTGGCGCGATCTACTTGGCTTAAGGAGTAGCGGCGTTTGGAAGTACTTGGGCGTTTTGCTATTAGTCGATACTCGTCGCGGTATGTGAACCTCTTCTATCTCTTCTAGCATGATATCGTGAACTATGTAATGCGGTAGGCGTGCATGTGCTAAATGTATTTGATTGGTGTAAAACATAAAGTGTTATAACGGCTTTATGGGAAGTTGGTTATAACGACTTTATGTTGGTAAGAAAAATACATGTGGTTTTAAAAGGTGGCCATTAGAACTATAAGCGGCTTGTTATGTGTTAATAAAGAACTTGAAGTATTTCAAAGATTTTGAATCATTTTGAAAGAAGAAGTAATATTTGGTTTTGAAAACTTAAGAGTTATACTAGCTTTATGGGAAGTTAGGTATAACGGCTTAAGAATGTTTCTTGATTTGGAAATCGAATGTGTATCGACAAACCAACTGGCGTTAATAAAAGGAAATGTTTTGAATAATTAAGTATTATTAAAACCGGTAGAAACTTCCATCTGCGTAGAAGCTAAGATGAGACAAAATGATATTTCTAGATCATGGCTTGTAATAAGATTTATATAAACAAGAATACCCTACTCGCGTATAAGGCATGTTTCTCGGATGGCTTAAAGAGAATGATATTCTTAAGTGATTAATCTTATGAACTACGAAACCACTTTGAGAAACTTGAACATTGGAAATTAGGCAAACTTGAATATTGGAAATTAGGCAAACTTGAACATTGGAAAAGAATGTTGCTACTTGATTTTACAAAGAGAAGTAATTGATTTACTTTAAAAGATAGTCACTCTATTTTTTATACTACGGGTGTGTGTGACCTTTGTGAAATGCGTATCTTTTAAAGAGTTAATGTATGAAGTACTTTGGGAATAAAACCGATCTTGTTAATCATGTAGTAGAAAGTACCTTGTGTGAACAACTTGATTATATTGGTTTGTGATAGCCTTGTAATACTTTCTTGATTTGCTTTGATAAGTAAGCGTGTTAGGATCTTTACGTGTGTTAGTATCTTGTGATGTTTGTGTAAAGGGTTTCCCTTGATTGTGCTTATTAACTATCGATCGTTATGATAGTATTGTGGCATTCATCTCTTGAGATGATTAGAGTTAAGGCGCCCTCCGTCACGGGGTAGACTTCGGCGGGTCGATGGACCTATGATTCGAGAATACCTGCGTGCAGTCCGGGGGCACATGCGAGCTACGAGTTCGAGTTAGTGTCGTCCTTTATGGGCATGCGGTCGCTTGTGGCCATGCGGACTCGGAAGTCGGGGCGATCTGGGAGTAGCTACCCTCGATGCGGGGAATGCCTGCATGCGGGCGAAGATTGGCCTATGCGGGTGCGGGAAGTTCGAGGACTAGGCAGCGCGTTAGATCTGCGGGCAAGTGGCGGCTTTGATCATGTGGCGGTCTAGAGCGGATCTTATAATCTGATTCATGACCTTGTTGATGCGTAGGTGTTAGTAGTCGGCTATGCCTTACGTACTTACCGTGCGGTGTTATTATAGCGCAGGTGGGACACGGTGTTCATGTGTGTTCCTTGGTGCTTTTATATCATAAAGCTGCCGTGGTGAGAATGTGTCCGGGCACGATTGATGTTGTGGGCGTGAGACCCTTGTTATGTTCTTTTGTGATGACTTGAGGCGTGAGTCCACGACTTGATATATTGCTTAGTTATTGTAAAAGCGTAGTTTGGTTATCATACATGTCTCTGCTTTGTATAGACTACTATGATTTCATTCTGATGTTATTTTGATTTCACATACTCGGTACACATTGTTATGCGACCTCCTTGGGGGCTCGTTCATCTGCGCGAGTAAGGTACACGATCATTGATCCTCGCTCTTGGGTCCTGATTCGACTTTTAGGAAGCTCAGTTCTCGGAGGCTTATCTTGGTATAGTCACTGTTGTTGTAAGTGCTTACATTCGAGGGTATGGCGAACACTGTCCGTCGTTGTTGTAAATATCATTTCTTAGAGTGCATGAAATGCAGTTGTGGCGGAGTTTGTAAAAAGTTAAGCTGTTCATGTTGAAAAAAGTTGTTATATATATGCAGAAAGGCAAGTTTTCTCAGATGATTGTTTCATATTTCATAATATGTCTTGTATCGTTGTATGTTCGTGATTACTCGATGTTGTATCACTAGGGTGCGGGGTAAGGCACGATCCACGGGCGAGGTTGGTCGTGACAAAAGTGGTATCGAGCGATTAATCCTCGGAAAGTGTCTGAGCCGTATCCGATGAAGTCTTGATTATCGGTGTGTTGTGCACCACGCGATGTCAGGAGGCTATAGGATATTTTAGGATTAGTTTCTATTCTTCTCACTCTGAGATCGTGCCTTAGAGTGTGTTGTAAGTTGGACCCTCGCGAAATTCTTTCCACTTGCTCGTTATGCCTCGCGTAGGGACCGGGCCGGGAGGCAAAGCGGCCGAGGAGGCTGCGAGTAAATCTGAGAGGGTTGCGAGCGCGAGCGATCTTTACCTAGGGTAGTGCTTGTTCGGGGATTTACTGCGGCGTCACTGCCCAGCGAGTTTAACGCAGCGGTGGCGATCCTGCTGCGGCCGTGATATATGAACGCCAGTTCCACGGCCAGAGCGATGAATATAGATTGCGAGAACAACCACATTACTAGCTATAGATTTGGCTACGGAGAGTATACCGATGTCTGCGAGTCTTGAGGACTATCTAAAGAGGTTGTGCAAAGTAATTCTTGATTAAGCTTGAGCATGGCACGTATGCGGGCTTATGCGCGGCCAGAGGCGATGTAGAGATCGGCAGGTTAACGAAGGGCGGTAGAAGAGGGCGAGCGGCGAGTCCTTTGGTAACTTCGGTAGTCGCCTCCCAGCCGAGTTAGATATGCACCTCACTTGATCTGAGTGGTGTACAAATTTCGGGGCGTTCGGGGTGTGCGGGGAGTTGGTCGAACTCGGGGCTTCAGTTCACGGTGTAGCGAGCGTCATCGGGGAATGTCGTCTTTTAGGTTGGTGCTTGTTGTACTATGGCCGTCGAGTGCAGTGTCGAAGTGTCCTTGTAGGAGGACTTAGCCGAGGATCGGTGGGTAGTTTGTCATCTCCCTCGGTATCGCCTACAGGCGAGTTTGATTAAACGACTAAGGAGTGAAGCGGTAGATATAGATATATCTTTAACCCTCAGAGTTTTGTTTATGTGATAAGGTGAGTATACCTTAAGTGCTATGTTACGATAGCGGTGTGTTAGTTGTGATTAGAAATCTTGGTTAGTTAGCAGGTAAGATTTTGGGGATAGAGAAGGTGTGAGCCTTAGAATGTTTTTGCGTAAAGACCTTAGAGGTAAGGCCGTCTCGGGTAAATGTGTAGTGTTATGTTTTATCCTTATAGGAGTGCATAGTGCACGTGAGCTACGTTTGTGGGATAAGTCACGAGTAGTGTGAAATGAAAGAGGTAGTTGAGTATGAAGGCCGCTAGGTTTTATAGCGTGATTAGTGAGAGTTTTCCTTGGGGAGCTAATATTGTGCGCGTTGCGGGTGGGTTGAGGCAGCGTTGCGGGTCGACCAGCGGCGAGTTTGGTGGTGGGGTCGGGTTGTGGGGTCGCGCTTGTGTTAGGGTTGTGAGGTGTTAGGCGAGTTTAGTTAACAGTGCGAGTTCGTGGATCGTTCGACGATGGTCGGGCGATGAAGCGACCCGTCATGTTCTTGATCGGGGCCGTTTACTCGGCTGTGTTGAGTTATCGAGAAAGGTTGTAAGGCTGCGGGGTGCCTACGCTTCACCTTAAGGCGACAGTGGAGCGAGTGCGGCTGTTTTTGTTTACGGAAGTTTTACAGCGGGTTAGAACTTCGGTGAGTCTCGAATCGCGTTCGCCCTCGGGCGATGTGTGTATTATTTGAGGTAGTTGTAGGATTGTTGTCTCTGCGGAGGAGTGTTTAAGCTACCATTTGGTTTTAGTGTCGCCTTATGAGGCCTTGTTGGGCGGAAGTGTAAATTGCGTCGATTGGTTCGATGTTGGCAAGGTTGATTAGTTGGTTCGAGCTTGTCTCGTGGTGTGGATAGGAGTAAAGCTTGTCTAGAAGAGGTTACGGCGACTCGAGAAATCGTGCGGATGATCGGCGGCAGCCAAGAGTTGAGTTGTGGTCGGTCTTCTTGAAAGTACCACCCGGTTAGGGTGTGGCGAGTTTTGGAAGCGAGAGGAACTTAGCGAGTTACTTTGGGCCTTTTGAGTTCATGTGAAGAATAGGCGGGTTGCCTATATGATTAGCTTTGCCGTCAGGCTTAGGAGAATATGCGTCCGATCTTTCGTATTGTTATGATCGGGAAAAGTATCGGAGATCCATCAGTGTTCAGCTTAATGATGACGCGTTAGAGATAGTAGCCGAGTTTTGAAGCGACGATGTCGAAATGTGGAAAGAGTTCGGTATCGACATCCTCGGGGATCACATGCGGCCGGTACCATTTGTTGGATTCGTCGGGCAAGGCTCGCGACAAAGTGACAAAAGTGGTACCATTCTTGGGTCGCCTGAGAAGGTTAATGCCTCAGGCAAAGTGACAAAAGTGGTATCTACGACGAGTAAAGAGAGAAGCGAGCATGTATGGCGAGCAAAGATGTGATCATTTCTTTTTTTAAAGAGAAGGTGCGAAGGAAGTATATTTTAGACCCCGGTGAGAAGTGTTTTGTGGTGATGATTAGAGGTGTTTTCCTCGTGGACTTAGATAGAAGTATGTATGCGCGGTGTTTTACGTGGCGGTGTGGCGAGATTGTTTCGTAAGTATAGCGGTGAAGACTATCTTTGGCGCGCGTTTGTCTAGAGATTTAGAAGGAACATTCGGGACGAATGTTTCTAAGGAGGGGAGAATGTTATACCCCGTATTTCCAGAGTATGTACGTGAGGACGTACGTAGAAAATTTGAACTTGAGAATAAAGTGCTTGGCCGAATTTTATTTGTGCATAACACCCGGTTAGAGTCGTTTTTTTAAAGCGTTTTCCACGACTTTCGTAGGGAATTTAGGCTATGTCGTTTATAATTTTTGCGGATTTTTCAGAAGGCGAAACATTTTTGGCCAGCGAGAGGCGACACTTGTCACCCTCCCATTGGTGCGTTGGGCGGTAAAGAGGTGGGCCAATTGGCCATTGTTGGTCAAGGGTTGGTAGGATATTTTGTGGTAGATGGATAAGGTGCACTTGGCGAGATCTTGGCCTACACTTGCCTTGCACTTGGCGAGATCTTGGCCATTGGTTGGCCTTTGCTAGGCTATAAATACCAGCGCTTTGGAAGACTTATTCATCCTAAAATGTTCTAAGTCTTAGAAATCCTCCTCCCCTCTTGTTGACTCGTCCAGAGCCCCACTCCTAGATAGGCCACTTGTGGCGAGCCTCCCTCCCCTTTTGTGGTGTGGCGTAGGGTACCCCACACAGCCTAGTTGTCTCGTATAATACACCACTCTCTTGGTAGAAATACTCTCAAAGTATTATTATAATGCCCAATTACCTTAGCCTTATACCTTGTAGTATTCTAAGGTTATACATCTGAAAAGCCGGATATACTATTATACTTCCGTCGGTCATGACCGAAACCTAGGAAAATCTCCATGGTTAGTTGGAGTTGTATGTAGAAGTTGGTTAGAACTTCTAAGGGTAGTTTGGAGGCGGAGTTGGGCCTTGCGGAGTTGGAGCTAAGCGATTGCCGGGATCGACTTTAACTAGGATAATTATGGGCTTATCGAGGTAATTATCTTGTCCTCTATTGTAATTGGAAATTGCATATTGTTAGAATATATAGTTGAAGTATACTATATATAGGCGGCGTAGTTATCGGCAATGCCTGCGGCTTAAGCACGAATAATACTTACGGCAATGTCTTGCGACTTAAGCTGAATTGAAAGAAGAATCTTGACTGTAATTGCATGAAGTGTATTACGATGAACTTGTGTAGTAGTCAGTGAAGTAGAATTGTACGTTAGGGTTAGATGTATAACCCCTGGTTGGCTTGGTGGCCGGCCTCGATAGAGGAGGAGATTCTGCATTGTTGCGGGAGAGTCTTTGCGAATTTTAGGTAGAATGTTCTCTGATGAGATCTAAATGTTAATAAAGCGCTTGTGGCCTTATAGGTTGAAGTACTACGTGTGGCGCGATCTGCTTGGCAGGAGTAGCGGCGTTTGGAAGTACTTGGGCGTTTTGCTATTAGTCGATACTCGTCGCGAGGTATGTGAACCTCTTCACCATCTCTTACAGCATGATATCGTGAACTATGTAATGCGGTGAGCGTCGTATGTGCTAAATGTATTTGATTGGTGTAAAACATAAAGTGTTATAACGTCTTTATGGGAAGTTGGTTATAACGACTTTATGTTGGTAAGAAAATACATGTGGTTTTAAAAGGTAGCGATTAGAACTATAAGCGGCTTGTTATGTGTTAATAAAGAACTTGAAGTATTTGAGATTTTGAATCATTTTGAAAGAAGAAGTAATATTTGGTTTTGAAAACTTAAGAGTTATACTAGCTTTATGGGAAGTTAGGTATAACGGCTTAAGAATGTTTCTTGATTTGAATCAGAATGTGTATCGACAAACCAACTGCGGCGTTAATAAAAGAAATGTTTTGAATAATTAAGTATTATTAAAACGGTGAAACTTCCATCTGCATAGAAGCTAAGATGAGACAAAATGATATTTCCTAGATCATGGCTCTTTGTAATAAGATTTATATAAACAAGAATACCTACTCGCATATAAGGCTTATGTTTCTCGGATGGCTTAAAGAGAATGATATTCTTAAGTGATTAATACTATGAACTACGAAACCTTTGGCGAAGAGAAACTTGAACATTGGAAATTAGGCAAACTTGAATATTGGAAATTAGGCAAACTTGAACATTGGAAAAGAATGTTGCTACTTGATTTTACAAAGAGAAGTAATTGATTTACTTTAAAAGATAGTCACTCTATTTTTTTATACTCACGGGTATTGTGTGACCTTTGTGAAATGCGTATCTTTTAAAGAGTTAATGTATGAAGTACTTTGGGAATAAAACCCGATCTTGTTAATCGTGTAGTAGAAAGTACCTTGTGTGAACAACTTGATTATATTGGTTTGTGATAGCCTTGTAATACTTTCTTGATTTGCTTTGATAAATAAGCGTGTTAGGATCTCGTGTGTTAGTATCTTGTGATGTTTGTGTAAAGGGTTTCCACTTGATTGTGCTTATTAACTATCGGTCGTTATGATAGTATTGTGGCATTAAATCTCTTGAGATGATTAGGGGTTAGCGCCCTCCGTCGGGGTAGACTCGGTGGTCGATGGACACATGATTCGAGAATACCTCGTGCGAGTCCGGGGGCTATCGCGAACTCTGAGAGTTCGGAGTTAGTGTCGTCCTTTATGGGCATGCGGTCCTTGTGGCCGTGCGGACTCGGAAGTCGGGGCGATGCGGGAGTAGCTACCCTCGATGCGAGGAATGCCTCATGCGGGCGAAGAGATTGGCCTATGCGGGCTGCGGGAAGTTCGAGGACTAGGCGCGCGTTAGATCTGCGGGCAAGTGGCGGCTTTGATCATGTAATGATGCAGGCGAGATCTTATAATCTGATTCGCGGCCTTGTTGATGCGTAGGTGTTAGTAATCGGCTATGCCTTACTTACCGTGCGGTGTTATTATAGCACAGTGGGACACAGTGTTCATGTGTGTTCCTTGGTGCTTTTATATCATAAAGCTGCCGGCGGTGAGAATGTGTCCACGGGCACGATTGATGTTGTGGCGTGAGACCCCTGTTATGTTCTTTTGTGATGACTTGAGGCGTGAGTCACGACTTGATATATTTGCTTAGTTATTGTAAAGCGTAGTTTGGTTATCATACATGTCTCTGCTTTGTATAGACTACTATGATTTCATTTCTGATGTTATTTTGATTTCACATACTAAATTTTTGTTATGCGACCTCCTTGAGGCTGCGTTCATCTGCGCGGTAAAGGTACACGATCATTGATCCTCGCTCTTAGGAGTCATGATTCGACTTTTGGGAAGCTCGTTCTCGGAGGCTTATCTTGGTATAGTCCACTGTTGTTGTAAGTGCTTACATTCGGGGTATGGCGAACCACGTCCGTCGTTGTTATCGTATCATTTCTTAGAAGTGCATGTAATGCGATTGTAGGCGGGGTTTGTAAAAGGATTAAAGCTGTTCATGTTGAAAAAAGTTGTTATATATATGCAGAAAGGCAAGTTTTCTCGAATGATTGTTTCATATTTCATAATATGTCTTGTATCGTTGTATGTTCATTGATTACTACGATGTTGTATCACTAGGGTGCGAGGTAAGGCACGATCCACGGGCGGGTTGGTCGTGACAACACGAACAACTCTGCTATGTAATCATCAAGCCTGTAATATATCGGTGCACTCGATCCTCGTACTAGCTACTAATGCGGGAACATCACAGGGCGATGAGTCAAACTCCAAATTGTACTCGAGTATGCGCGGGTTACGCCTCAGCATCAAAAATCGCCGGCCGAGCCCTCGCCATCTGCGTGGAGGAAAGAAATGTGCCGGGAAGGCCGAAAACTTCGTCCCCAAGCGGTGGAAGTGCATTCTCTCCCGGGGCGGCTCGCGAATCAAACGATCATTGCGGTATCGCGCGGCCGTCGAACCTAGGACCAGCGGCTCGGTCTCGAAGCCTTGATCACTCTCGTGATCGCTGCAGCGCCGGATGAACTCCTGCGGATCATCCTCGGGCCTCGACGTAGAACTGCGGCGGGCTACGTCTCGAAGTCCTGGCCTCGAACTATCCGATCTAGGGTGAACGGCTGGTGCTCTTTGGGCTAGCTGCGTCCGGCTATCCTCATATCAGCCCACGACCACGGCGATGGCGACCATCTCGCGCCAACCCATATCTTTTCCCGGGCCGTGGGGTGGAGGCTCGAGTCTTGTAGTCTCGGCGGCGGCTAGCTGCGACTCTAAAGCTCTCTTTGGTCTTTGGCGGCGTCGCGAAACTTCGCCGTCGGAGTATTGTCTCAGTCTTGGCCAGGGCTGCGCCCTCGTACTCCTCTGTATCTCACTAGCGGCTCTCGGTGCCTTGCCCACTGGGCGGGTGCCTACGGAGGCATAGCGGTAAAAGCGAAATCGTCGGAGGGTCGACTTATCCACGGCTACAGGCACGATCTCGGAATGAGAAGAAATGAAACCAATCCTAAATGTCCTGCGACCTCACGATTATAGATGTAGTGCGGCAACGTCGATAATCAGAACTCTACTGAACCACGATCGTAGACACTTTCAGGATTAAGCGCTCACGATACCACTTTTGTCACGACCGAACGGGGCGTGTGGTAGTGCCTACCGGGCACCTGGTGATCTGACATCGGAGAAAATCGGCGGAAATAAAACATGAACATGAAATAAGAGATATTATAAGTAAGCAGGCCAAAAGCAGTTGCGCCTGCGTAAATATATACAAACCACTGAGCAGTTTAATCCTTTTACAACGCCACAGCGGTACTCTGAGACCTCACAAGATTTATAACAACTATGGCGGGGCGGGGCCGCCGTACCACAGATGTACAGAACACCTGACTCGAGAACCACATGCAAAAGATAAGCCTCGAAGGCGGGCTTCAATCTGTTGAAAGGTGATCCTAAAAGCGGGGATCGACAACGATGTGCTTTACTGCGGCATGAGCGGCCCGAGGAGTCGATTCAGCGGTACAGTATGTGGCGAAAATGCGTAGTTAAATCATAACGATCTATATAAGCGGGAGACATGTATGATGACAAAATACGATATGCAACATAAGCGATCAAGTGAGGACTCGCCACCAAAGTCATCACTAAAATATAACTATGGGTCTCACGCCCACAGCGCAATCATGTTCGCATCGTGGCGCGTACCCCGGAGTGCGTCGGTGTAAACATGTCCGTGATGCAGCAATAATGACAATCTTTGCGCGCATGTACCGGAGTCTGCGCCGGTGTGAACGCGTCCGTATGCATCAACAGCGATATCTTTGGGTGATCAACCTGCTGCGTAGCCATATGTCCTCGGAGTGCGCCGGTGTAGACGTGTCCGTATAACGTCAATCAATCAAGACAACAACCAAAATGGAAACATACGTGGAATTAACCGTCGGTGCGGCGTCGAGTAAGTTCTCAACAAGTCAGCGGCCCTCCGTGAGAGCGCGGTAACAAATACAACAACGCACAAAGGCTATCATCACGAGCATGGCGAGTTTCACCACAACAAGCATAAATGAGTCATCTGTGACTCAAAGTACTTTCATTTTATGCCAAAGTCGGGTTTAACCTAAAGTACTACGTCGTTAAATTCCTTTTAAAGAGATTCATTCCTTTTATAAAAGTCACGATACGTATATATAAAAAAATAGAGTGACTCGCATTTTTAGGTAAACAAAACACTTTCATGTATGACATTCTTTTCCTAAAGTTCGGTTTGCCTAATTTCACTTACTCAAGTCTCTTTATTTTAGAAAAGTTTCATAGTTCATAGTCTTAATCATTTAAGAATATAATTCTCTTTTAAACAATGCGAGAAAACATATGCCTTATATGAGTGTATGTTATTCTGTTCATAATCAATCTTATTAAGCGACCATGATCTAGAAAATGTAATATCATTTTGTCTCGTCTTAACTTTATGCGGATGGAGGTTTCTCTTGGTTTTAATATAATGCTTCATTTATTTAATACATTTTCCTTTATTAGCAGCTGCGATGGTTTGTCGATACGTTACGATTTAGAATCGATAAAACATTATTCCTTTTAAAACCAAGTACTCATTACTCACGAATGAGGTTTCACACAAAACTCGTATTAACTCATTCAAGTCAAGTCTCTTATCTTTTAAGATCGATAAACCATTCATTTTTTCCTCCTAAGGCGTTATACCTAACTTCCCGTAAAGCTAGTATAACTCTTATGTTTTCAAAACCAAGTATTACTCTTCTTTCAAAAAAAGGATTCTTAATCTTTTGAAATACTTGAGTTCTTTATGGTCACACATTAAATCGATTATAAGTCAAATCATTTACCACTTTAAAACCACATGGCATTTCTTAACCTCGTAAAGGTATTTATAACCAACTTCCCATAAAGCGGTTATAACCGCTTTATGTTTTAAACCAATCAAATACATTTAACACGTATGCGTCTCTGCGTACTACATAGTTATACACATATCATGCTAGAAAAGATAGGAAGAGGTTCACGTACCTGCGGCGATTATCGACTAATAGCAAAATGCTCCAGTACCTCAAGCGATCGGCTACTCCTTAAGCCGCGTGGGTGCACCACACGTAGTACTTGACCTATAAGGACACAAGCGACTTATTAACATCTAGATCTCATCGTTCCATATTCTCTGAGAAAATTGGCGGCACCTCCGCATGACGGCGTAAATCTCCTCACTTATCGGTAGGCTACGAAGCCAACCGAGGGGTTAACCGTCTAACGGGCGTGTACAATTCTACTACACGGTAATGTCTACACAAGTCTCTTATGTCTGACCCTATGTAATTCTGATTCGATTCGATTCTTCTCTTTATTATCATACATGTGATTCTTGTTCAAATTCTTATTCGGGCTTAAGTCAAAGACATTGCAGAGCGAACTACGTTCGATTCTATTCAATATTCAATCTATATATAGTATACTTGACTATATATTCTAACAATCATGTAATTTCCAATTCTGATAGGGAACAGATATTTACCTCGATAAGCCCAAAATTATCAGAGTTAAATGTGGCTCACGAACAAGGTTTAGCTCTACTAATGCGCTCCAAAGCGCTCGAAACCCTTAGAAGTGTCTACACAACCACTTAATACTTGACTACGGGTGAATATTTTTCCTTAGGGTTTCGTTTAGTGGCTAAAGGAGGTATGTCGTACTTTAGGGTTTTTAGTATAAAGGGTACTTTGGAAAGTACTATAAGGTATATGGGCTAGAGTATTTTGGGCATTATAACAATACTAGGAGAGTATTTCTATACCACAAAGGGTATTTATACGAGACAACTAGGCTAGGGGGTTTCGCCTGGCTGGGCTCTCGAAGGGAGGGCTTTGGGCGATTTTAAGACAAGAGGGAGGAGTATTTGAGACTTAGAAAGATTGCTCACTTTAGGATGAAATAACTCTTGACAAGGGGGTATTTATAGGTCGAAAGGACCGACCAATGGCGAAGATTCTTCCAAGTGTAAAGCAAGTGTAGGGCTAGATTTAAGCCAAGTGCCTTATCCATCTACCACGACCAACACAAAATATCCTGCCAACTAAAGTGCTCCATTTCGTCCAAATGCCGTCAACCTTCATCGATGTGAGGTGACACATGTCACCCTCCGTTAGTCAAAATATTTCGTCTCTCGGAAAAATCCATAAAAATTTTAAATGACATAGCGAATTTTCCTACGAAAGCTAATGGAAAGCGTTTAGTCGACGACTCTAATCGGGTGTTGTGTACAAATTTGAAACTTGCCTAACTTAAGGCTCAAATTATTATACGTACGCCATCACGTACATACTCTGGAAATATGGGGTATAACAGAAAATTCCGGCTATGTCATTTATAATTTTTGCGGATTTTTCCGAGAGACGAAACATTTTGGACCAACGGGAGGGTGACAAGTGTCACCTCGCATTAATGAGTGGGCGGCTTAATGGACGATTTTGGGCTACTTTAGTTGGTAGGATATTTTGTGCAAGTTGTGTGGTAGATGGATAAGGTCCACATGGTTGAAATCTAGCCTACACTGCGCCACACTGTCTTCGTCTTGGCCGTTGGTGGCCTTCACTTGACTATAAATACCCCTCTAGTTGAAGACTTTCTTCATCCAAAAAACTTGAGCAATCTATCTAAGTCTCAAAATACTCCCTCTCCCTTGAGCTTTCGTCCACCACACCCCCACTTGAGAGCCATGGCGAAACCACCACTCGCTGTGGTGTTTTGCGTGGGTACCCACTAGCATAGTTGTCTCGTATAAATACCCCCCTTTTTGTGGTATAGAAATACTCTCCAAGTATTGTTATAATGCCCAAATACCTTGGCCCAAATACCTTATAGTTTTCCCAAGGTTACACTTATACAAAAGCCCAGAAAATACTATTATACTTCCTCGATCCAAAAGCGAAAACCTAAGTAAATCTTCACGTATTTGAAGTTATATGTAGAAGTTAGTTAGAACTTCTAAGGGTTGGTTGGAGGCGGTCGGAGCGCGCGCGGGTAGGAGCTAAACCTTGCTCGGGATCGACGTTTAAACTCGGATAATTTTGGGCTTATCGAGGTAAACACTCTTGACATATTGTAATTGGAAATTACATATTGTTGGAATATATAGTTGAAGTATACTATATATAGAATTGAACATAGTTGTGCGGCAATGTCTTTTGACTTAAGCTGAATAATACTTACGGCAATGTCTTGCGACTTAAGCTGAACTTTAAGAAGAGAAGCGAGCGTAATTACTTAGGGTGTATTCTGATGAGCTTGTATAGCATTCTTGTGAAGTAGAATTGTACACGTCGGTTAGGCGTATAAACCCCACGGTTGGCTTGGTGGCGGCCTCGATAGAGGAGGAGAATTACTGCATTGCGGGGGAGATCTTTGCCGAATTTTACGTAGAATATTCTATGTCGAGATCTAAAGATGTTAATAGGCGCCTTGTGGCCTCTATAGGTTGAAGTACTACGTGTGGGTGATCTGCGGCTTAGAGTGTGTAGGCGGTTTGAGGTACTTGGGCGTTTTGCTATTAGTCGATAATCGTCGCGGTATGTGAACCTCTTCTATCTGTTCTAGCATGATATGTGTATAACTATGTAATGCGGTAGGCGTACATGTGTTAAATGTATTTGATTGTCTTTAAATATAAAATGTTATAACGGCTTTATGGAAGTTGGTTATAACGACTACATGTAAATGAGAAATGCTTTGTGGTTTTAAAGATAAGCGATTTGACTTATACTTGACTTGATGTAAAAGAACCTTGAAGTATTCTAAAAGATTAAAAACCTTTGAAAGAAGTGTATACTTGGTTTGAAAACATAAAAGTTATACGAACTTTATGAGAAGTTAGGTGTAGCCTTAAGAGATAAAAAGAATGGTTTAATGGTTTAGAAGTTAAGAGACTTATTCTTAAAAGATAAGAGACTTGACTTAATATGGATGTTTGTGTGAAACCTCATTCGTGAGTAATGAGTACTTGGTTTTGGAAGGAATAATGTTTCTTGATTTGGAAATCGAGAATGTGTATCGACAAACCAACTGCGGCGTTAATAAAGGAAATGTATTGAATAATTAAGTATTATTAAAACCGATGAAACCTCCATCTGCATAAGCTAAGATGAGACAAAATGATATTACATTTCTAGATCATGGCTGCTAATAAGATTGATTATGAACAAGAATAACCTACTGCCTAAGGCATATGTTACTCGATTGTTTTAAAAGAGATTAAGACATTGAACTATGAACTTTTCAAAAAAAAGACTTGTGTAATTGAAATTAGGCAAGCTGGAACTTTAGGAAAAGAAAGGCATTGTGTTGTCTTAAAATGGTTTAAAACATAAGGTGTATAACAACTTTATGGGAAGTTGGTTATAACGACCTTATGAAAACAAAAGAAAGGTTTTATCATTGGTTTTAATGTGGTAACTTGACTTTAAAAGAAAAGTGTTTTGGTCAAAAAAGAAGGCATGGTGTTGCCTTAATTTGGTTTTAAAAGGAAAGTATGGAAGTTGTTTTGGTTTACTTAAAGATATAAGTCACTCTTTGTATCTACGGTATCGGGTGACTTTTATAAAAGGATTAGATCTCTTTAAAAGGAATTTAACGTCGTAGTACTTTAGTTAAAACCGGACTTTGGCATAAAATGAAAGTACTTTGAGTTGTGTATAACTTGCCTATGCTTGTTGTTGTGAAACTTGCCTATCTTTGTTGATGTGAAACTTGCCTATGCTTGTTGTTGTGAAACTTGCCTATGTTTGTTGTGATAGCCTTTTTGTGCAAAAATTGTGTTTCTATACTACGCGTCTCGATGGAGGTCGGTTGACTTGTTGAGAACTTACTTGGGCGTCTTGCGGTGGCGGAGAAATTCCGCAGATGCGTTCTGTTGATAGTGTTACTTTTGTTAATCACTTTGGACATCTTGACCACGATCGTGGCGCGCGGGTATCTTCCACTTTGATTCTGCCTTGTTGTCTTATTGTTTCCCTTTGGACATCACGACCGCGATCGTAGCACGGGTATGCTTCCATTTGGAATCTTTGTCTTATTGTTTCCACTTTGGACTCTTGACCGCGATCGTGGCGCTGCGGGTATCTTGTTTGGAATGTTGTCTTATTTGTTCCGCTTTGGACATCTTGACCACGATCGTGGCGCGCGGGTATGCTCCCATTTGGATTTCTATCTTGTTGTTATCATATCATAGGCTGGCGGTGAGGAAGGTACTCGCGGGCGGGATTGATGTTGTGGGCGTGAGACCACAGATTGATATAAAATGTTATGTGTGTGTCTTGTAGTTTGGTTATCATACATCTCTGCTTTTATAGACTATTATGATTTCATTTAGAGTATTTCTGATTTCACATACTTGGTACTGTTATCTTGACCTCGCCCGGCTGCGTTAAATCTGTGGTAAGTCGTCATTTGTCGATCCATTTTAGGATCACGCTTTCGGCGTATTGGGAAGCTCAGTTCCTTGGAGCTTATCTTTGGTATGTTACCACGAGTGCAGCAGGTCCGTGTACATTCGAGGTATGGCGGGGCCACTGTCCGTCATAGTTGTTGTGTAAATCTTAAGTGCATGTAACTTTGTTGTAGGCGGGGTTTGTAAAAAGGATAAGCTGTTGGGTATTTATGTATATATGATGAAGGCAATTGTTTTGGTTGCTTTGTTTATTTATTTTCTCTTAATTCGTATTCATGTTTTTATTTCTGATTTTCTCGATGTTGTATCACTAGGGTGCGGGTAAGCACGATCCAGGCAGGTTGGGTCGTGTGATTTCTTAATTCTTTTGAAATACTTCAAGATTCTTATTATTGGGCTTAAGTCAAAAGACATTGCGTAAAACTACGTTCGATTAACACGCGTCGTCTCCGTACTATATATATATTCTTTTAAAAATATCATGCTCGGGAGGATAGGAAGAATCACGTACCTCGCGGCGATTATCACTATTAACAAAGCGCTCACGGCTATGGCAGCTAGCCTTGTCCACCTTTCAAGTAGAACATGCTACTTGCAGAACTTTCAACCTATAAAGGTTATATAAGTCTATCGATGTCTAGACTACTCGGTAGAATAAATCTAGATCTGAGTTCTACGGAAAATTGGGCGTGACTTCCCTGCAGTCAAACTTTACAAGTCTCTGTAAATGCGGTCCTATGTAAATCTGATTCAATTCCCTTCTTATATACCTTCCTTGTATATACCTTATACTTAATTCTTATCTTGTGATATGTAAACTCTAATTCTGATAGAAGGTCAAGAGTATTTACCTCGGTATGCCCAAAATTATCCAAGTTTAAATGTCGATCTGACGGCGTTTAGCTCACTGCTTTGGCGCTCCAACCGCTCAAACAATCCTTAGAAGTTCTCGCAACTTCTTCTTAATACTTCAACCGGCTATGAAGATTTTTCCTTAGGGTTTCAGTTTGAGACTAATAGGACATAAGGTAGTATTTCCGGGCTCTACGTATAGAGGTAACTTTGGAATATTACAAGGTATTTGGGCCAATGTATTTTGGTATAGTAACAATACTTGGAGAGTATTTTCTATCAAGAGGGGGTGTATTTATACGAGGCAACACTCAAGAGGGGGGGGGGTACTCTCGGCCAAGGCCACTAGGAAGGGGGGTAGGTTTCGGCGAAGGCCTTCCGAGGAGGGTGCTCACATGGGCGAGCACTTTCCAAGGAGGGGAAGGGTTTTCAAGACTTATGAAATGTTTTTAGGATGAAGAAGTCTTCACAAAGGGGGGGGGGGGATTAATAGGAAAACCAAGGGCTAACATAAAGCCAAGTGGGGGCAAGTGGAGGGCAATTTGCCCAAGTGCCCCCTATCCCTACTCCACAATTCCCTCACAAACATTGACCCATGTTTTAGGCCTCAAAACATGGCCAAAAAACGTGCACCTCTCGGCCACACAACCGTCCACTTTGAGGGTGACAAGTGTCACCCTCCCGTTGGTCCAAAATATTTCATCTCTCGGAAAAATCCGCAAAAATAATAAATGACATAGCCGTAATTTTCCTACATAGCTTTGGAAAGCGTTTCGCGAAGCGATTCTTTTCGGGGGTTGTGCACAAAATTTTCGGCCCTTGCCTACTTTAAGGCTCAAACTTTTATACGTACGCCCTCACGTACATACTCTGTAAATATGGGGTATAACATTCTCCCCTCGCCGAAACATTCGTCGAATGTTCATTCCAGGCGGATAACGATGAAGTTCCTCTTAACTTAAACAAGTTGCCAATGCCACACATGGCCACAAAATAACCTGCGCTCGATACTTAATCCAAGTCTACGAGGAATCACCTCTAACATCACAAAGATTCCCTCAAAGTCTAAGCGATACTCCAGAAAGCGATCATACATCCTCTTAACACGCGTTCACTTCTTCCCTTGCTCGTCGTGCCATACCGGACACTCGAACTCTTTCGTACCTTACCACATTTACCATTGCTTGGTTTCCAAATCTGCGGGTTACTACCTCGACTTGGTCATCGTTAGCGGGAACACTCTGGATGGATCTCGATACTTTTCGAACCTAACAACATGAAGGGCGGACATCACGCCTCTAAGTCGGACGACAATGCCAACATATATGCACGGCCTATCCTCCAAAGGATGCAAGCGCTCAAGTACTTGAGGCTAAGTTTCGCTGTTATCGAAACTCGTCACACACTTTCCGGTGGTACATGAAAATCCCTACGTCGGCACTGAACTCCAAGTGTCGCGCCCGATTATCCGTCGACCACGGTGACTCGGTGTCAATAACCTCTTACGGATAAGCCGCTATCCGCGTCTGTGAACAAGTATGAACCAACTATCCGAACCTTGCAACATCAGACGATCGGCCAGGCAACTTACACTTGCCCTACAAGGATTCATAGGCGACATCCGAATCTGAAATGGTAGCTATAAAACACTCCTCAGCGAGACAACAATCCTCACGGCTACCACGAAATCGAAACAACGGCGAGGCGAATCGTCTTGAGACTACTTTGAGTTCCAACCACAGTAAAACTTCCAAAAAGAAATAGCGTAACACAGGCTCGGCTGCTGTCATAAGGTGAAAGTAGGCACCTCGTGCAGCCTCGCAACTTTCGGATATAATATCTCGCATAACCTGCGAGTAGCGGTCGACTAAAAGACAAGAGGTGACCTCGTCGGCCCGACTATTGGTCGAGCGCATCCACGAACTCGTCGATGGTTAACTAAACTTGGGCCTAACACCTCGTGACCCCACCACTGGCGGGACCACCTCGAACTGACCCGCCAAAAGCAGGCGCGGGTTGACGCGTCGGTCCCAAACCCGACCGCCATTGCGTAAAAACACTTGTTCCCAGGCAGGAACAATCTCGCTCGTCAAGTCACGAAAACCTGGTAGTGTTCTTAGCTCGACTACCCTCTCATATCATACCACTCGGGGACTTATCACACAAGTATATCTCGCGTGCACTATGCACTCAGATAAGTCAAACATAAAAATACATCTTTTACTCGAGATGGCCTTACCTCTAAGGCCTCGCGTATAAAACTCTAAGGCTCCACTTTCTCTATCCCCGATCTTACAGGTTAACTAACCGTGATTTCTAATCACAATTTACACAATGTTATCTGAACATAACACTTAAGATATACTCATCTTATCACACTAATCTCTAGAGGTTCGAGGATATCATGTATCTGCAACGCCTCGCTTTGGCGTTCTAATCAATCACGCCGTGAGCGCATAGCTAGGAAGGTGATTAACTAGCGATCACGAAAGGTGAGTCTACATCGCGCCACCTGCAGTGGACAGTTTCTCACAAAATGGCCTGTGTCATGAAGTAAAACAATTTGTCGAAGAAATGCGACACTCTCCATAATGACACTTACCACAGCGGCCCTTTGAGGTGGGGTGGCCTCCTCCAGCTAACACCTTCCTCTAGAACTCTGGTCGCCCGAAAGTTACCAAAGGACCTGCTGTTACGGCCTCTTACCGATCTTGGTTAACGCGTCGATCCTACGTTTCTCGGCTCTTTGTGCATGGCTGTCTGTGAGCCGTGCTCATCTTTGGTGAAGAGCTACTCTTGTACAACCCTTCGTAGATATTCGTGAAGGCGCGATAAATCGATACATAACATACTCTCTGGTTGCTAAATCCATGCTAGAAAGCAGTCGTCTCTTTGCAATCCATACCTCCTGCTCTTGTCGTGGGCGAAGGTTCAAATATCATGGCGCGATGGGCTACTGCCCATGCTAAACTCTGTTGAAATTTGGTGGCGTCGCGAGAACTCCCGAATGAAGCACCACCCGGTGATGATTGGGCTGTGCCTCGTAACCTCTGTACTCTACTCGCGACTCCGCCATTGCCTTGCCACGGGCGGGTTGCCTTAGGCGGAGGCATAAGCGTAAGGGAAAGAAATCGTTAGAGGTCGACTTTAATCACGACTCTAGCCGCGATCTCGAGTGAGAAGAATGGAAACGATCCTAAATATCACTGTAGCCTCACGATTATTGGTGTGGTGCGCGACACGCGATAATCAGACTCTACTAGATACGGTGCGTAGACACTTTCAGGATTAAGCGCTCACGATACCACTTTTGTCACGACCGAACCGGGCGTGGTGGTGCCTACCGGGCCCCAGTAGCCATACATCGTAATGTCGTGAAATATAAAACAAGACATGAATAAGGTGAAGTGTAAAGCAGTTTTTACTGCGAAAAGTTGCCTTACGGCATATATATATAACAACTAGACGATTCATCCCTTTTACAACTCGCCAGCGATTACTACGGACCTCTACGAATGATATGACAATGACGGGACGGGGCCCGCCGTACCCACGAATGTAGCCTTTACAACGGGGACTATACGAATAAGCCTCGGAGGAAGCGAGCTTCCCAAGCTGCTGTGACCTATGGCGAGGATCGGCAACGGTGTACTTACTGCGGCATGAGCGGCCCCGAAGGTCGATCAGCGGTACCAAGTATGTGGCGAAAATCGTAAATGAAATCATAGTAGTCTATATAAAGCGGGAGGCGGTATGATAACCAAACTACGATTCCTGATAAATAGCGATCATGTCAAGTCGGGGACTCGCGCCTCAAAGTCATCACTCAAATACAACTATGGGTCTCACGCCCACAACATCAATCATGCGTGGAATACCTTCCGCCATGGCGATCTATGATATAAAAGCACGAGAATACATGAACACGAGGTCCATCGTGTCATAATAAAACCGTCTGGGTGTAAATGCGAAGGCATAGCGACTACAAAACCCACGGTACCAACAAGGTCATAAAGCGTATCATGAGATCTGTCTAGGCCTTACGTGATCGAAGGCCGCTCGCGCGATATCTAATGTGCGCGTCTGATCCTGGAACTCCGCGACTCGCGTAGGCCCTCGATAGCCCGCGTGGTATTCCTCGCGCATCGGTAGCTCTCCCGGCAGCGTCACGGACTCGCGATCGCGTAGCCACGTAGACGCGTGAGGTATAACCCGCACGCTAACCTAGAACTCTCGTAGCTCGCGTAGGCCCACGGACGCGTGAGGTATTCTCGAATCATAGGTCACGGACCGCTTTGAGTCTACCACCTGCGTGGAGGCGACAACCCGGGAACAAGTCAGGTGAGTGATATAATACTAACATGCGGTTTATCGTTTAAACAACATAAAGCCTGATCAGGAAACCCTTTACACAAACATCACGAGATATTAACACGCGTAGCATCTAACATGTTTATTTATCAAATCAACAGAAAGTATTACAAGGCTATCACAAACCAACATAATCAAGTTTATTCACACGGTACTTTCTGCTTTATGTTAACAAGTTGGGTTTATCCCCAAGTACTTAAATACATTAACTCTTTAAAAGATCCGTTTCTTTCACAAAGTCACCTGACAACAGTAGTATAAAAATAGAGTGACTATCTTTTTAAGTAAACCAAAACACTTCCCTTTGTAAAATCAAGTAACAACATTATTTTCCAAGCGTTCAAGTTTGCTAATTTCAAATACTCGAGTTTCTCATTTTCGAAAGGTTTCGTAGTTCATAGTCTTAATCACAATTCTCCTTTAAAACAATTTGAGAAACATATGTCTTATATGTGAGTCGGTTATTCTTGTTTATAACAATCTTAGTAAAGCAGCCATGATCTAGGAAATGTAATATCATTTTGTCTCATCTTAACACATGCGGATGGAGGTTTCTCTTGGTTTTAATAATACTTAAATAGTCAATACATTTCCTTTTATTAAGCCATTCTTGTGGTTTGTTCGATACTTATTCTGATTTCCGAAATCAGGAAAACATTATCTCTTTTAACACCCAAGTACTCATTACTCACGAATGAGGTTTCACACTTTTTAACAAAATTCATATTAATTCAATTAAGTCAAGTCTCTTATCTTTAAAGATCAAGTCTCTTAACTTCTAAAATCAATAAACCATTCTTTTTATCTCTCTTAAGTCGTTATACCTAACTTCCCATAAAGCCGATTATAACTCTTAGCGTTTAAAACCAAGTATTACTCTTAACAAAAAGGTTTCTTAATTAACTTTTGAAATCTTCAAGATTCTTATTATTGGGCTTAAGTCAAAAGACATTGCGTAAAACTACGTTCGATTAACCGCGTCGTCTCTGGTACTATATATATATTCTTTTAAAAATATCATGCTCGAGGATAGGAAGAATCACATACCTCGCGGACGATTATATTATTAAAAGCGCTCCACGGTATGGCGGCTAGCCTTGTCCACCTTTCAAGTAGAACATGCTACTTGCGGAACTTTCAACCTATAAGGTTATATAAGTCTATCAATGTCTAGACTACTCGGTAGAATAAATCTAGATCTGAGTTACATGGAAAATTGGGGCGTGACTTCACTGCAGTCAAACTTTACAAGTCTCTAAATACAATCCTATGTAAATGCAGTTCAATTCCCTTCTTATATACCTTCCTTGTATATAACTTATACTTAATTCTTATACTTGAGTATGTAAACTCTAATTACAATAGAAGGTCAAGAGTATTTACCTCGATAAGCCCAAAATTATCCAAGTTTAAATGTCGATCTGAGCAGCGTTTAGCTCACTGCAGGCGCTCAACCGCTCCAAACAACCCTTAGAAGTTCTCGCAACTTCTTCTTAATACTTCAACCGGCTATGAAGATTTTCCTTAGGGTTTCGGTTTGAGACTAATAGGACATAAGGTAGTATTTCAGGGCTCTACGTATAGAGTAACTTTGGAATACTACAAGGTATTTGGGCGATGTATTTTGGTATAGTAACAATACTTGGAGAGTATTTTCTACCAAGAGGGAGTATTTATATGAGGCAACACTCAAGAGGGGGGGGGGGGGGTACTCTCGGCCAAGGCCACTAGGAATGGGGGTAGGTTTCGGCCAAAGGCCTTCTCAAGGGGGAGGGGTGCTCTATGGACGAGAGCCTCTCCAAAGGGGGGGGAAGGTTTTTTCAAGACTTATGAAATATTTTTAGGATGAAGAAGTCTTCACAAAGGGGGGGTATTTATAGGACAACCAAGGGCTAAGATCAAGCCAAGTGGGGGGCAAGTGGAGGGCCAAGATTTGCCCAAGTGCCCCCTATCCCTACACAATTCCCTCACAAACATTGACCCATGTTTTAGGCCTCAAAACATGGCCAAAAAACGTGCACCTCTCGGCCACACAACCGTCCACTTTGAGGGTGACAAGTGTCACCCTCCCGTTGGTCCAAAATATTTCATCTCTCGGAAAAATCCGCAAAAATAATAAATGACATAGCCGTAATTTTCCCTACGCAAGCTTTGGAAAACGTTTCGTCAGAAAACGATTCTTTTCGGGGGTTGTGCACAAAATTTTCGGCCCTTGCCTACTTTAAGTGTTATACCCCGTATTTCCAGAGTATGTACGTGAGGGCGTACGTATAATAATTTGAGCCTTAAGTTAGGCAAGTTTCGAAATTTGTACACAACACCCGATAGGAGTCGTTTTAAACGAAAGCGTTTCCACGGCTTTC
The DNA here is from genome assembly GCA_029844215.1 of Przewalskia tangutica. Taxonomy (NCBI): domain Eukaryota; kingdom Viridiplantae; phylum Streptophyta; class Magnoliopsida; order Solanales; family Solanaceae; genus Przewalskia; species Przewalskia tangutica. The sequence continues at coordinate 46,725 of JAQGDG010000410.1, forward strand.
GTGGGAAAATTCGGCTATGGCATTTTTAATTTTTGCGGATTTTTCCGAAGGCTGAACATTTTGGACCAGCGGAGGGTGACATGTGTCACCCTCGCATTGGAAACTTAGGGACGACAAGCTTGGGCGATTTGGGCTACTTTAGTTGGTAGGATATTTTGTGCAAGTTGTGTGGTAGATGGATAAGGTCCACATGGTTAAAATCTAGCCCTACACTTGCACTTGTCTTCGTCTTGGCCATTGGTTGGCCTTTGGTTGCTATAAATACTCCACTTGTTGAAGACTTTCTTCATTCAAAACATGAGCAATCTATCTAAGTCTCAAATACTCCCTCACTCTTGTCTTGCTATCGTCAAGCCCACTCCCCCAGGCAAGGCCCTTGGCGAAAGCCTCCACTCCCGCTTTGTGGTGCCACTGGCAGAAGTACACCCCCCCCCTAGCCTAGTTGTCTCGTATAAATACTCCTTGTTGTGGTATAGAAATACTCTCCTAGTATTGTTATAATGCCCAAAATACTTTAGCCAAATACCTTGTAGTACTTTCCAAAGTACCCTTTTCACGAAAAGCCCAGAAAATACTATTATACTTCCCTCAGTCACAAAAACGAAACCCTAAGTAAATCTTCACCCGTAGTTGAAGTGTTAAGTAGAAGTTGGTTAGAACTTCTAAGGGTTGTTTGGAGCGGTTTGGAGCGCACGGAGTAGGAGCTAAACCTTGCTCAGGATCGACATATAAACTCGGATAATTTTGGGCGTATCGAGGTAAACACTCTTGACCTTCTATTGTAATTGGAAATTACATGTTGTTGGAATATATAGTTGAAGTATACTATATATAGAATTGAATAATACTTACGGCAATGTCTTGCGACTTAAGCCTGAATTTAAATAAGAGAACTGAACTGTAATTACATAGAATTTGTATTCTGATGAACTTGTGTAGCATTACTATGTAGTAGAATTGTACGTCAGGTTAGGCGTGCAAACCCCCACGGTTGGCTTGGTAGGCCTCGATTGAGAGGAGATTTACGCTGTTGCGGGGAGGTCTTCTGAATTTTACGTAGAATATTCTCGTTGAGATCTAGGATGTTAATAGGCGCCTTGTGGCCTCTATAGGTTGAAGTACTCGTGTGGTGCAATCTCGTGGCTTAAGGAGTAGCGAAGCGGTTTGAAGTACTTGGGCGTTTTGCTATTAGTCGATGTCGTCGCGAGGTATGTGAACCTCTTTCTATCTTTTCTAGCATGATATGTGTGAGCTATGTAGTGCGGTAGGCGTCGTGTGTTAAGCTGTATTTGGTTGTTTTAAAACATAAGTGTTATACTAGCTTTATGGGAAGTTAGGTATAACGTCTTAAGAAGTAGTAAAATGAATGGTTTATTAATTTCAAAAGTTAAGAAGTGGATCTTATGAGATAAGAGACTTAACTTAAATGAATTAATATGGATTTTGTGTGAAACCTCATTAAGTGAGTAATGAGTACTTAGTTTTAAAAGGAATAATGTTTTCTTGATTTGGAAATCGAATGTGTATCAATAAACCAACTGCGGCGTTAATAAAGGAAAATGTATTGAATAATTAAGTATTATTAAAACCGGTAGAAACCTCCGTCTAGAAGCTAAGATGAGACAAAATGATATTACATTTCTAGATCATGGCTTAATAAGATTGATTATGAACAAGATTAACCTACTACTTTATGGCATATGTTACTCTATTGTTTTAAAAAGAGGTTAAGACTTTGAACTATGAAACTTTTCTAAAGAGACTTGCGTAATTGAAATTAGGCAAGCTGGAACTTTTAGGGAAAAGAAAGGCATTGTGTTGTCTTAAAATGGTTTAAAACATAAAGTGTTATAACAGCTTTATGGGAAGTTGGTTATAACGGCTTTATGAAAACAAAAGAAGGGTTTTATCATTTGTTTTAATGCGGTAACTTGACTTTTAAAAGAAGTATTTTGGTCGAAAGGAAGGCGTGGTATTGCCTTAATTTGGTCTTAAAAGTAAAGTATGAAAGTTGTTTTGGTTTACTTAAAGATATAAGTCACACATTTTTTTATATATCTACGGGTGTCGGGTGACTTTTAGAAAAGGAATGAATCTCTTAAAGGAATTTAACGTCGTAGTACTTTAGGAGTTAAAATCGGACTTTGACATAAAATGAAAGTACGCTTGAGTTGTGTATAACTTGCCTATGCTTTTGTTATGAAACTTGACCATATTCGTGTGATAGACTTGTTGTGCAAGTATTTTATTTCACTTGACTCAGGTTCATCAGGGAATGTATTTCACTTGACTCTGGTTCATCAGGAATGTATTTCACTTGACTCTGGGTTCGTCAGGAATGTATTTCACTTGACTAAGTTCGTCAGGGAATGTATTTCACTTGACTAGGTTCATCAGGAATGTATTTCACTTGACTACTGGTCATCAGAATGTATTTCACTTGACTAGGTTCATCAGAATGTATTTCACTTGACTCTGGGTTCATCAGAATGTATTCCACTGCGTTTCTATATTGGGTCCATAAGATGGCGAGACACATTATCGTATCACATGATTTGTACCTAGGCTGGCGGTGAGGAAGGAGTTCCAGGCGTGAGGATGACTTTGAGGCGTGAGTCACGACTTGACATGGCACTTTTATGTTGTGAGCTGTAGTTTGGTTATCATACATGTCTCTGCTTTATATAGACTATTATGATTTCATTTCTGATATTCTGATTTCACATACTTGGTACTGTTATCTTGACCTCGCCCGAAGTGCGTTCATCTGCGAGTAAAGGCACGTCGGCCCATCGATCCAGCTTATAGGATCACATTTCGACGTGTTGGGAAGCTCAGTCCGCCGGAGGCTTATCTTTGGTATGTTACCACAGTGCAGCAGGTTCTTATGCGATCGGGGTATGGCGAGCCACTGTCCGTCATAGTTGTTATCACTTCTTAAGTGCGTAATCTTTGTTGTGGCGATGCGTAAAGGATAAGCTGTTGGGTATTTGTCACGACCGAGCGGGGCGTGTTGGTGCCTTACCGGGCACCTGGCGGTACAACATCGGAAAACCAGCGGAAATAAAAACTTTAAACATGAAATGAGAGACATGATAAATAAGCAGGCCAGCCAAGCAGTTGCCTTCATCATATAAACATAAATACGAGCAGTTATCCTTTACAAACCACACTTGCGGTTCTGACCTCTAAGATTTACAACAACTATGGCGGGACGGGGCCGCCATACCACAGATGTACAAGAACCTGACTCGGGGAACACATACAATAAGATAAGCCTCAGGAGAAGCGGAGCTTCCAACCTGGCGAATGTGATCCTATGGCGGGGATCGGCGATCGATGTACCTTTACTGCGGCATGAGCGGCCCAGGAGAGTCGATACAGTACGAAGTATGTGAAGCGTAAAATCGTAAATGAAATCATACTAGTCTATATAAGCGGGAGACATGTATGATAGCAAACTCTGATTCCTGACATAAAGCGATCAAGTCGAGGACTCGCGCCGCCAAGTCACCGCTCAAATATAACTATGGGTCTCGCGCCCGCAGCATCCATCATGTTAGCATCATGGCGCGTGCCCGGAATCTTGCATCGGTGTAGACATGTCCGTGATGCAACAATAATAAACTAGATAACAATCCAAATGGGCGCATACTAAATGCGCTACGCATCCGTAGTCGGTATGTCGAAGAAACAATAAGGCAACATTCCAAATGGGCGCATGCACAAATGCGCTACGCGTCGGTCGGTATGTCGAAGAAACAATAGAACAGCATTCCAAATGGGCGCATACTGCTGCGCTACGCGTCAGTCGATATGTCGAGAAACAATAGGACGGCATTCCAAATGGGCGCATGCTAAATGCGCTACGCGTCGGTCGGTATGTCGAAGGGAAATCACAAGCGATAATCAAAATGGAAACATGCCGTGCGCTACGCATCGTGTCGATATGTCAAGCGATTAACAACAATAATACTATCAGCGAGAGCGTGCGTGGAATTTCTCGTCAATGCCGACCGTCCAGTAAGTTCTCAACGATCCAGCGACCTCCGTGAGAGAGCGGTAACACGGCAATCTGACGTTTTGCACAACAAAGGCTATCACAACAAGCACGGGCATGTTTCCTGACAATAAGCATAGGCGAGTTATCCTGACTCAAAGTACTTCATTTTATGACAAAATCGGGTTTTAACCTAAAGTACTACGTCGTTAAATTCTTTAAAGGAGATCCATTACTTTTATCAGTCGCGATACGTAGTATTAGAATGACCAACCCACATTCCTTTTCAAAATCAAGTAACAACATTCTTTTCCTAAGTTCGGTTTGCCTAGTTTCAATTACTCAAACCCGTTTTCAAATGGTTTCATAGTTCATAAACTTAATCACTTGATTTCTTTTTAGAACAATTGAGTAATATATGTCTCGCGTGAGAGTAGGTTATTCTTGTTTACAACATTCTTATTACAATGACCATGATCTAGAAAATGTAATATCATTTTGTCTAAATCTTAGTTTCTATGCGGATGGAGGTTTCTCTTGGTTTTAATACGATACATCATTATTCAATACATTTTCCTTTATTACTTATTTGCGATAGTGCAGCCGATACATTACGATTTCGAAATCGGTAAAACATTATCTTTAAATAAAACCAAGTACTCATTACTCACGAATGAGGTTTCACACAAACATTCACATTAAAACAAATAAGTTAAGTCTCTTATCTTATAAGATCAAGTCTCTTAACTTCTAACATCGATAAACCATTCTTAAGCGTTATACCTAACTTCCGTAAAGCTAGTATAACTCTTAAGTTTCAAAACACCATACTACACTTCTTTCAAGCGATTCATAAATCTTTTGAAATACTTGAATTTTATTATAACGCCCCGACGGATTATAAGTCAAATCGATTATCTTTTAAGAACCATGACCCGTTTCTTACCTCGTAAAATTTATAACCAACTTCCATAAAGCGGTTATAACCATGTTTTACAACTAATCAAATACAATTCACGTATGCGTCTCTGCGTACTACATAGTTCACATATCATGCTAGGAGAGATAGGAAGAGGTTCGCATACCTGCGGCGATTATCGACTAATAGCAAATGCTCAAGTACCTCAGCCGTCGGCTACTCGTAGCCAAGTAGAGGCGCCACGTAGTACTTGACCTATAAGGCCACAAGGCGCTTATTAACATCGTAGAACATTCTCTGAGAAAATTCGTGACACCTCCCCATGGCGGCGTAAATCTCCTCTCTCTGTCGGGTAGACTGTCGAAGCCAACCGGGGTTATCGTCTAACCCTAGTACAATTCTACTCGCGGTGCTACTACACGAAGTCTCATGTCTGATCGATCTTATATATAGTATACTTGACTATATACTCTACTGACGTGTAATATCCGATTACAATAGGGGACAAGATAATTACCTCGATAAGCCCGTAATTATCCAAGCATAAAGTCGATCTGGGCAATCGTTTAGCTCGACTCGGCGCTCGACCCGGCTCTAAACCACCCTTAGAAGTTCTAACCAACCTGCAATACTCAGCGGACTATGGAGATTTTCCTAGGGTTTCGGTTTTTCTGACGGACGGGAAGTATAATAGTATTTACGGGCTTTCGTATAGGTATAACCTTAGAATACTACAAGGTATCTGGCTAAGGTATATGGGCATTATAACAATACTTGGAGTATTTCTATACCACAAAGGGGGTATTATCTGAAAGCAACTAGGCTAGGGGTGCCCAGCCACACCACAAAGGAGGGGGTGTCTGCCCTCGGCCTGCCAGCTGGGGACTCTCGAGGGCCTGCGAAAGGGGAGGGGAAGGCTCTCGAGACTTAGGCAATTTGTGAATGAATTAGTCTTGAAGGGAGGGGTATTTATAGGTCAAGTGAAAGCCAACCAATGGCCAAGATTACACCAAGTGTTAGGCAAGTGTAGGGCGAGATTCACCCGTGTGTACTGTGACTTGCACACAAAATATCTGCAAAATATCTACCACTTGACACCGTCGAGCAGCGGCTTTGCCCGCTGATGAGAGGGTGCCAAGTGCGCCCTCGTTGGTCCAACATGTTAGTCTCTCGGAAAAATCCATAAAAATACTAAATGACATGGCGGAAATTCCCTACGAAAGTGAAAGCGTTTAGTCGAAAAGCGACTCTAGCAGGGTGTTGTGCATAAACATAATTCGGCCCGAAGGTGCCACGTGGGGTGACACGTGTAAGCCCCGATTAAATCAAAATATTTCGTCTTAGAAAATATCCAGCGGCCAAAATCTCAAAATCAAGCGGGCCCCACAAAGCAGTAAATTTCTCGTGGGCCCAGCGTGACCATTCAGAAAATAAAATTCCATAATTCTCTAATATTCCGGGAAGTCAGAATACCAAATCACGGGAATCAATTCCCGTTAACGAACCTCTTTCCTTCCAAAAAGCGGAAACTTTTAGTGGAAAAATCGCCTCTTTCTTCGCCAATCTTTACATGCGTATTCTCGTGCGTCGTCCTCGCATACATACCACGGAACTACGGGTATAACATTCTTCCCCGCAGAAACATTAGTCGAATGTTCCTTCTAAATCTCAAGCGAACACGTGCGATTATAGTCTTCACTCTTATACTTACGAAACAATCTGCCACGGTGGCCATGAAACACACATGCAAAACTTACATCTAAGTCCACGAGGAAACACCTCTACATCACCACAAATAGTACTACTTTTGTCACTTTGTCGCGAGCACGGCTCGAGCGACCCGACAAATGGTGCGTGCGTCACGATCACGAAGGTATCGTGCGCTCAGTGCTTACCATATTTACGTCTGCTTTAGTATCGAAACTCGGGGTTACTATCTCTGCGTGGTCATCATTAGCGGGAACATTACGGATGGATCTTGATACTTTCGAACATAACAATCTGAAAGCCGGACGTCCTTCCTCTAAGTCGGACGGCAAATGCTAACATATAAGGCAACGGCCTATTAACTTCACATGAACTCACGAGGCCCAAGTAACTCGGGCTAAGTTTCTTGTTTCCAAAACTCGTCACACCTGTCGGGGTGGTACTTTCAGAAGACCGACCGTCGGCTTTGAACTCTGGCGTCGTCGCCGATTATCCATACGATTATACGGTGTCGAACTTTTCTGGACAAGCCACTTTATCCGATCTGCTGGAACAAGCTGAACCAACTATCCCGAACCACGCGACATCAGACAATCGGCCGGCAGCTTGCGTTTCTGCTACAAGGCGTCACAAGGCGACATCGAACAACGAAATGGTAGCTTAAACACTCCCCAGGAACAGCGATCCTCGCGGCTACCGCGAAATCAAAACAACGGCGAGGCGAATGCGTCTGGAGACTCGCGAGTTCTAGCCTGCACTGGTACAAACCCCAGAAGAAAGCAGTAGTACCACAGGCTCCAACATCCGTCATAAGGTGAAGGTAGGCACCGTGCAACCTCGCGACCTTTGGATAACATCAACAACTGCCAGAGCGACCACGGCCAGAAGAACACGATAGGCTGCCCCAGTCGTCGAGCCAGCAGTCGACGCATCCACGAACTTGCGCGGGCTAACTAAACATGGGCCTAACACCCTGTGACCCTAACACAAGAGGACCACCGATGGCCCCACCGCCAAACCTACGCGGGTTGACGCCATAGCCTCAACCCGACCGGCATTGCGCAAAACACTAGCTCCAGAAGAATAATTTCTCAAATCATATTACGAAAACCTAGCGGTCTTCCTAGTTCGACTACTTCTTTCAAATCACGCTACTCGGGGACTTATCCCACGAACATAGCTGCGTGCACTATGCACTCCTATAAAGGTCAAACATAAACACTACGCCTTTCTCGAGAGGGCACACCTCTAAGGTCTTTGCGTAAAAGCTCTAAGGCTCGCCTTCTCTATCCCCGAAATCTTACTCGGTTAACCCACCGTGATTCCTAATCACAACTCACTTCTTGCTATCGAGCGTAGCACAGGTATACTCGCGAAAGTTCTGAAGGACCTTTGCTCTGCAGCCTCTTCTGCTGTCACTGGTTAACGTCGATCTCTACGTTTCTCGGCTGCTGCGCATAAGCGTACGAGGCCATGCTCGAGCCCAGTGAAGAATTACTCTTGCGCGTCCCTTTCTTAGGTAGTCGTCAAGACTCGCGATACATCGGTACTCTGGTAGCCAAATCCGTAGCTAGTAACAAGGTTGTCTCTTGCAATCTATATTCTCTGTTCGGTCGTGGGCGAAGGTTCAAATATCATGGCGCGATGGAGCTGCCGTCGCCGTGCTTAAACTCTCTTGGGGCTAGTGGCGTCGCGAGAAATCCCGAATGAAGCACTACCCTAGGTAATGATTGGGCTGTGCCTCGCCGCCGCCTCTGAACTCTGCTCGCGGCTCCGCCGGTTGCGCCTCTGGGCTCGGGTTGCCTCTGCGGAGGCATAATGATAAGGAAAGGATTTAGTCGGAGGTTCAACTTACAACACGACTCTAGGCGCGATCTCGAGTGAGAAGAATGAAACCAATCCTAAATATCCTATAGCCTCACGATTATTGATGTGGTGCGCGACACGCGATAATCAAGACTCTCTTGAATCACGATGCGTAGACACTTTAGAGGATTAAGCGCTCACGATACCACTTTTGTCACGACCGAGCAGGGCGTGGTAGTGCCTACCGGGCACCTAGCGATACAACATCGAGAAAACCGGCGGAAATAAAAACTTTAAACATGAAATGAGAGACATGATAAATAAGCAGGCCAACCAAAGCGATTTGCCTTCGTCATATAAACATAAATACGACGGTTATCCTTTTTACAAACCACACTTGCAGTTCTCTGGACCTCTAAGATTTACAACAACTATGGCGGGGCGGGGCCCGCCATACCACGAATGTACAGAACCTCTGACTCGGGAACACGTACGATAAGATAAGCCTCGGAGAAGCGGAGCTTCCAACTCCCGAATGTGATCCTATAGCGGGGATCGGCGGTCGATGTACCTTTACTGCGGCGTGAGCGGCCCGGAAGTCGATCTGCGAGTACAGTATGTGAAGCGTAAAATCGTAAATGAAATCATACTAGTCTATATAAAGCGGGAGACATGTATGATAACAAACTCTGATTCCTGACATAAGCGATCAAGTCGGGGACTCGCGCCCTCAGTCACCGCTCGAATATAACTATGGGTCTCGCGCCCGCAGCATCCGTCGTGTTCGCATCGTGGCGCGTGCCCGGAATCTTGCATCGGTGTAGACATGTCCGTGATCTGCAATAATAAACTAGATAACAATCCAAATGGGCGCATGCACAAATGCGCTACGCGTCGGTCGGTATGTCGAAGAAACAATAAGGCAACATTCCAAATGGGCGCATGCACAAATGCGCTACGCGTGGTCGATATGTCGAAGGAAACAATAGAACGGCGTTCCAAATGGGCGCATACTCGTGCGCTACGCGTGGTCGATATGTCGAAGAAACAATAGGACAGCATTCCAAATGGGCGCATGCAAATGCGCTACGCGTCGGTCGATATGTCGAAGGAAATCACAAGGCGATAATCAAAATGGAAACATGCGTGCGCTACGCATCGTATCGGTATGTCAGCGATTAACAACAATAATACTATCAGCGAGGCGTGCGGTGGAATTTCTCGTCAATGCGACCGTCGAGTAAGTTCTCGACGATCCGAGCCACTCCGTGAGGCAGCGGTAACCGCAATGATCTGACGTTTTGCACGACAAACTATCCACGACAAACGCGGGCATGTTTCCTGACAATAAGCGTAAGCGAGTTATCCTGACTCAAAGTACTTCGTTTTATGACAAAATCAGGGTTTTAACCTAAAATTACTACGTCGTTAAATTCTTTAAAGGAGATCCGTTACTTTTATCGAGTCACGATGCAGTAGTATTAGAATGACCGACCAGCATTCCTTTTCAAAATCAAGTAACAACATTCTTTTTCCTAAGTTCGGTTGCCTAGTTTGATTACTCGAAACTTCGTTTCAAATGGTTTCATAGTTCATAAACTTAATCACTTGATTTCTTTTTAGAACAATTGAGTAATATATGTCTCACGTGAGAGTAGGTTATTCTTGTTTACAACATTCTTATTCAATGACCATGATCTAGAAAATGTAATATCATTTTGTCTCGTCTTAGTTTCTATGCGGATGGAGGTTTACTTTGGTTTTTAATACGATCGTCATTATTCAATACATTTTCCTTTATTAGCATTTGCGGTGGTGCAGCCGATACACGTTACGATTTCGAAATCGGTAAAACATTATCTTTAAATAAAACCAAGTACTCATTACTGCGAATGAGGTTTCACATAACATTCACATTAAAACAAATAAGTTAAGTCTCTTATCTTATAAGATCAAGTCTCTTAACTTCAACATGATAAGCCATTCTTAAGCGGTTATACCTAACTTCCCGTAAAGCTAGTATAACTCTTAAGTTTTCAAAACACCATACTACACTTCTTTCAAAGCGATTCATAAATCTTTTGAAATACTTCAAGATTTTATTATAACGCCCCAAGCGATTATAAGTCAAATCGATTATCTTTTAAGAACCATGACCCGTTTCTTACCTACGTAAATTGTTATAACCAACTTCCCATAAAGCCGTTATAACACTTTATGTTTTCTAACAATCAAATACAATTCACACGTATCGTCTGCGTACTACATAGTTCCACGTATCATGCTAGGAGAGATAGGAAGAGGTTCGCATACCTGCGGCGATTATCGACTAATAGCAAAATGCTCAAGTACCTCAAGCGTCGGCTACTCATCCTTAAGCCAAGTAGAGCGCCACGCGTAGTACTTGACCTATAAGGCCACAGTGACATTAACATCGTAGAACATTCTGAGAAAATTCGGACACCTCCCCATGGCGGCGTAAATCTCCTCTGTCGGTAGTGCTATCGAAGCCAACGGGGTTATCGTCTAACCTAGCAGTACAATTCTACTCGCGGTACTCTACCGAGTCTCTTATGTCTGATCCGATATATATAGTATCTTCAACTATATACTCTACTGACGTGTAATATCCGATTCTGATAGGGGGACAGATAATTACCTCGATAAGCCCGTAATTATCCAAGCGTAAAGTCGATCTGGGCAATCGTTTAGCTCGACTCGGCGCTCGACCAGCTCTAAACCACCCTTAGAAGTTCTAACCAACCACACGATACTCAGCGGACTATGGAGATTTTCCTTGGGTTTCGGTTTTGCGACGGACGGGAAGTATAATAGTATTTCTGGGATTTTCGTATAGGTATAAACTTAGAATACTACAAGTTATTCGGCTAAGGTATATGGGCATTATAACAAGACTTGGAGAGTATTTCTATACCACAAAGGGGGTATTATCTGGCAACTAGGCTAGGGGTGCCCGGCCGCACCAAAGGAGGGGGTGTCTGCCACGGCCTACCCAGCTAGGGGACTCTCGGCGAGGGCCTGCGAAAGGGAGGAAGGCTCTCGAGACTTAGGCAATTTGTGAATGAATTAGTCTTGAAAGGGAGGGGTATTTATAGGTCAAGTGAAAGCCAACCAATGGCGAGGATTACACAAGTGTTAGGCAAGTGTAGGGCCAGATTCCCGTGTGTACCTAGACTTGCACACAAAATATCTACCAAAATATCTACCACTTGGCACCCACTTTTAGTCGAGCGCCACTTTGCCCGCTGATGAGAGGGTGCCGAGTGCAGCCTCTCGTTGGTCCAACATGTTAGTCTCTCGGAAAAATCCAAAAATACTAAATGACATGGCGGAAATTCCCTACGAAGGTGAAAGCGTTTGCGTCGGCGACTCTAGCAGGGTGTTGTGCGTAAACATAATTCGGCCCGAAGGTGCCACGTGGGGGTGACACGTGTGCGCCCCGATTAAATCAAAATATTTCGTCTTAGAAAATATCCAGCGGCCAAAATCTCAAAATCCAGCGGGCCCCCATGGCGTAAATTTCTCAGTGGGCCCAGCGTGACCATTCGAAAATAAAATTCCATAATTCTCTAATATTCGGGAAGTCAGAATACCGTCAGAATCGATTCCCGTTAACGAACCTCTTTCCTTCACAAAAGCGGAAACTTTTAGTGGAAAAATCGCCTCTTTCTTCTTTCCAATCTTTACATGCCGTATTCTCAAATGCGTGCGTCCTCGCATACATACCACGGAACTACGGGGTATAACGGTGTTATGTATATATCTTGAAGGCAGCTATTTTGGTTGGCTGTTTATTTATCATGTCTCTTAATTCATGTTCATGTTTTTATTTCGTGATTTTCTCGATGTTGTATCACTAGGGTGCGGGGTAAGGCACGATCCGGGCGGGTTGGTCGTGACAAAAGTGGTATCGAGCGATTAGTCCTCGGAAAGTGTCTGACCGTGTCTAGTAAGTCTTGATTATCGATGTGTTGTGCGCCACGTCTATGTCGAGGAGGCTATAGGGCATTTAGGATTGGTTTCCATTCTTCTCGTTACGAGATCGTGCCTTAGAAATTTGTCACGACCGAACCGGGCGTGGCGGTGCCTTACCGGGCACCTGGTGATACAACATCGAGAGAAAATCAGCGGAAATAAAAACATGAACATGAATTAGGAGACAAGATAAATAAGCGAGCCAACCAGCGATTGCCATCGTATATATACATAAATACACGAAACGATTATCCTTTTACAAACCACACACAGATTCTACGGACCTGCAAGATTTACAACAACTATGGGACGGGCCGCCGTACCACGAATGTACAGAACCTGACTCGAGAACACATGCAAAAGATAAGCCTCGGAGCGGAGCTTTGACCGAATGTGATCCTATAAGCGGGGATCGGCGGTCGATGTACCTTTACTGCGGCATGAGCAGCCCCGGAGGAAGTCGATGCAGCGGTACCAAGTATGTGAAGCGTAAGATCGTAAATGAAATCATAATAGTACATATAAAGCGGAGACATGTATGATAGCAAACTACGATTCAGCAGCATAGAAGCGATCATGTCAAGTCGGGGACTCGCGCCACAAAGTCATCCCTCGTGCGTGGAACTCCTTCCTCAGCTGGCGATCTAGGTACAAATCATGTGATCGTATAACGAGTCTCGGCCCATCTTATGGACCCGATATAGAAAAGGGTGGAATACATTCCGGTTCGTCCCGTGAGCCGTGGTCGATGGAACACATTCGGATGAGCCGTTAGTCAGTGAAATACATTCGGATGAACCGGTCCTCGAGTGAAATACATTCCGGATGAACCGGTCCTCAGTGAAATACATTCCGGATGAGCCGGTAATCAAGTGATATACATTCGGATAAGCCGGTAGTCAAGTGATATACATTCGGATAAGCGGTAGTCAAGTGATGTACATTCCGGATGAGCCGGTAGTCGAGTAGAACACGGTACTTACGCAACAAGGCTATCACGTAACATGATCAAGTTTCATAACAACAAGTATAAGCAAGTTACCGCACGACTCGAGTACTTTCATTTTATATCAAAGTCGGATTTTAACCTTAAAGTACTACGTCAGTTAAATTCCTTTTAAGATCCGTTTCTTTTCTGAGGTCACGATACGTAGTATAAAAATAGAGTGACTAACGTTGTTAAGTAAACCAAAATGCTTTCCTTTGTAAAAACCAAGTAACAACCTTATTTTCCAAGCGTTCAAGTTTGCCCGATTTCGAATGCTCGAGTTTCTCATTTTAGAAAAGGTTTAGTAGTTCATAGTTTTAGTCCTTTAAAACATAATTCTCCTTTAAGCGTTTTGAGAAACCTATGTCTTATAAGTGAGTAGGTTATTCTTGTTTATAATCAATCTTATTAAGCGACCATGATCTAGGAAATGTAATATCATTTTGTCTCGTCTTAACACATGCGGATGGAGTTTCTCTTGGTTTTAATAATACTTCTTTAGTCGATACATTTTCCTTTTATTATGACTGCGGTGGTTTGTCGATACATTACGATTTCGAAATCGATAAAACATTCTTAAGCGTTATACCTAACTTCCGTAAAGCTAGTATAACTCTTAAGCTTTGAAACCAAGTAATACTCGTTCTTTCAAAGCGATTCATAAATCTTTTGAAATGCTTCAAGTTCTTTATTAACACATATCAAGCGATTATTATTCAAATCGATTACCTTTTAAAAACCACAAGTATGTGCTTATCCACATAAAGCTATTATAACCAACTTCCCGTAAAGTCGTTATAACCTTTTATGTTTTACATCAATCAAATACATTTAGCACGTATGCGTCTGCGTACTACATAGTTCACACATATCATGCTAGAAGAGATAGGAAGAGGTTCGCATACCTCGCGGCGATTATCGACTAATAGCAAAAGCGCTCAGTACCTCAAACGTCGGCGACACTCTCGATCGAAGATCACTCCGCGCGATCTACTGACTATAGAGGCCTGGCGCCTGTGTACCTTTAGATCGGCGTAGAATATTCTGCGAGAAAATTCGACACCTCCCCATGCCAGCGTAAATCTCTCCTCTATCGAGGCGGCTACCAAGCCAACGGAGGTTAACACGTCGGCCGGGCGTGTACAATTCTACTACGGCAATGCTACACAAGTCTCATGTCTGATCTATGTAATTCTGATTCGGTTCTCTTATTTAAATTGGGCTTAAGTCAAAAGACATTGCGCAATTATAATGTTGAGTTCTATATATAGTATACTTCAACTATATATTCCTACAACATGTAATTTCCAATTACAATAGAAGGTCGAATATTTACCTCGATAAGCCCAAAATTATCCAAGTTATAAGTCGTTTCTGAACAAGGTTTAGCTCTGCTCAATGCGCTCCAAGCGCTCGAGAAACCAGAAGTGTCTACACAACTTCTACTTAATACTTCAACTACGGGTGAAGATTTTTCCTTAGGGTTTCGTTTAGTGGCTAAGGAAGGTATAATAGTATTTTAGGACCGTATAAAGTACTTTGGAAAGTACTACAAGGTATTTGGCTAAAGTATTTTGGGCATTATAACGATACTAGTAGAATACATTTCTACGAAGGGGTAGTATTTTGACTAGCACAACTAGGCTAGGGGGTTGCTCTCGGCTAGTGTACAGGCAGGGGGCTCTCGGCCAAGGGCTCTCAAAGGGGAGGGTGTGGTGGGCCGAACTACACAAGGGAGGAGGAAGAGAACTTGAGACTTAGGAAGATTTTTGGATGAAGAAGTCTTCCAAAGGGTGGGGTATTTATAGGTCAAGCAAAGGCCAACCGATGGCCAAGATGCGTCAAGTGTATAGCAAGTGTAGGGCTAGATTTCCACCATGTGTACCTTATCCATCTACCACACAACTTGCACAAAATATCCTACCAACTAAAGCTCTCTTTTTAGTCCACCATTCAGCCCATCGAAGGCGATGTGAGGTGACACATGTCACCCTCCCGTTGATCCAAAATGTTTAAATCTCTCGGAAAATTCCGCCAAAAATTATAAATGACATGGCGGAAATTCCCCTACGAAAGGCTGTGAAAGCGTTTAGTCGAAGCGACTCTAGGGTGTTGTGCACAAAAGAATTCGGCGAAGCCTAAAGAAGTTCGAAAATTTCTCGTCGTCCCAGCGTACATACTCTGGAAATCTGAGGTATAACATTCTTCCCTCATGAAACATTCGTCCCGAATGTTCCTTCTCAAGCGGATAACGGTAAAGTTCTTCTAATAAGTTGCCAGCGCCACTGGCCACTAAACAACATATGCGCATAAATACTTATATCGAGTCACGAGAAAACACCTCTAACATCACAAACTTTTGTCACTTTGCGCGAGGTTCTAGTGTCACTCGGCGACCAACAAAGCGATGCCGGACTGCATCACGATTCACGAGGTCTAAAATATACATCCTTCGCATGCTCCTTTACAAGAAATGATCGTATCTATGCTGCAATACATGCTCGCCTCTGCCGCCTCGTCGTACTCTTCTCGAACTCTTGAACTCTTTTAGCATCGTACCACACTTTAGTTTAAAACTTGGAGTCACTACCTCGACTTGGTCATCTATTAGCCTCGATCTTCCAGGCTATTCCGGCCTTCACGATCTACTTCTGAGCGTATCCACGAACTCATCGATGGTCATCAAAACTTGGGCCTAGCACCACTGGTGACCCTACCGCTGGCGGGACCACGAGTGACCCGCCTCATTCAAGACTCACGGGTTGACCGCGCGACACGCCCTCGGCCGACCTCCGTCCGCCCGACTCTCTTGTTTCTCGTCCGGAACAACCTTGCTAAATCACGTCATGAAGATACCACTTTCATTTACCCAACCAGAGACTTATCACACAATATTTTCTAGGCATAAAATGCACTCGACAAGGATCACTCGCAAAATCTTGTACTCAGAGCGGCGCACATCTAAGGTCTCATTTGTAATATTCTAAGGTTCATCATTTTCTCACCCCTCGGGCTTACCCTTTTTCCCGACTAGGTTCCTAAATCACATTTTAGCACAAAGCTATCCGACATAACATAACACATTAACATAACATCAAAACATACAAGCCTCTAGATGGTTAAGGATATACACAAGCTACGCTCCTCTGTCGTAAATGCATACTGCAGTGCATGCTTGTAGAAAGCGATGAACCACGCGTCCGTAAGGCTGCGCCAGCTGCGGTACCTCTCCTATAAGCCTGATCTCTCGTCCACATGGCCACGGCGCGGTGAAGCAAGCACCGATAAAAGCGACATTCCGGGATGATGTTTGCCCGCATCGTGCTGGCGAGGGCGTGAATCCGTGGCTAGCACTCGCGTATACGTGAACGAAGCCACGGAGCTACGACCAGCTCGAATACCACTGAGCGTCCGAAGGCGGGGACCACTCTGTCTTGGTGGAGTACATAACTAGGCTGCTTCTTGAGGCGGTCGCCTCGAAAGTTACCAAAGGACCTGCATTACGGCCTCTTACTGCTGATCTCGGTCATTCAGTCGACCTCTCGTGCCTCGCGTCCTAGTGCATGAGCTTGCGTGCGGGCAATGTCCGTGCGGTGAAGAAACTACCGTGCAAGCCTACGCGAGTAATCGTCGGCCCGGTGGCGTGGCGGTGTACTCTGTCCTCATATCCGCTACTCTGGGGAACATCTGAGCTAATGAGTGAACTCCACATTGTACTCTCTGGCAGTCGCGTCACGCCTCAGCGTCAAAAATCATCGGCGAGCCCTCGCCATCTGTGGAGGCGAAATGTGCAGAAATGCCCTCGAGAACTTCGTCCCAAGCTGCTGAAGTGCATGCTCTTCCGGGGCGGCTCGCGAATCAAACGGTCAGCTGCGATATCGCGCGGTGATGCGAACCAATACCACCGACTGCGCCTGCGAGGCTCACGATCACTCTCATGATCGGCTGTAGTATCGGATAAACTCACGAGGTCGTCCTCGGCTCTCGATCCATAGAACGGCTGGAGGCTCTGACTCGGGAAGTCACGTAGCCTCAGCCCATGCGCTCGGGGTGTACTACGGGTGCTCTTGGGGTGAGCTGCTGCGTCCGGCCTATCCTCATATCGTACGACCTGGCGATGGCGGACCATCTCGCGTACCCGTCTCATCGGCTCGGTGTGGGGCGGAGGCTCGGTCTTGTAGTCTCGGCGACCAACTGCTGCGGCTCTAAGCTCTCTTTGGTCTTTGGCGTGTCGAAACCCGCCGTCGGAAGCCTTGTCTCAGTCTTGGCCGGGCTGCGCCTCGTACTCCTACGTATCTCTATGACTCCTCATTGCCTTGCCCATGGGCACAGGTTGCACTGCGGAGGCATGGCGGTAAAGGAAAGGAATCGTCGAGAGGGTCGATTTATCATGACTCTGAGGCGCGATCTCGGAATGAGAAGGATGAAACCAATCCTAAATGTCCTGCGACCTCACGATTATAGATGTGGTGCCTGACACGATAATCAAGACTACTAGACACGATGCGTAGACACTTTCAGAGGACTAAGCGCTCGATACCACTTTTGTCACGGACCGAACGGGCGTGGTGGTGCCTACCGGGCACCACTGGTGATCTGACATCGGAGAAAATCGGCGGAAATAAAAACATGAACATGAATTAGGAGACAAGATAAATAAGCGAGCCAACCAAAGCGGTTTGCCCATCGTATATATACATAAATACGACGATTATCCTTTTACAAACCACACTTGCGATTCTACAGGACCTCTAAGATTTACAACAACTATGGCCAGGACGGGGCCGCCGTACCACAGATATACAGAACCTCTGACTCGGGAACGCATGCAAAAGATAAGCCTCGGAGAAGCGGAGCTTCGACCCATGTGAATGTGATCATAAGCGGGGATCGCGATCGATGTACCTTTACTGCGGCATGAGCGGCCCCGAGAAGTCGATGCAGCAGTAGCAGTATGTGAAAGCGCAAGATCGTAAATGAAATCATAATAGTCTATATAAGCGGGAGGCATGTATGATAGCAAACTCGATTCCTGACATAGAAGCGATCATGTCAAGTCGAGGACTCGCGCCTAAAGTCATCCTCGTGCGTGGAACTCCTTATATTGCCGTGATCTAGGTACAAATCATGTGATACGTATAACGGTCTCGGCCCGTCTTATGGACCCGATATAGAAAAGGGTGGAATCGTTCGGTTCGTCCCGTGAAGCCGATAGTCAGTGGAACACATTCCGGATGAGCCGTGATCAAGTGAAATACATTCCGGATGACCGGTCCTCGAGTGAAATCATTCCGGATGAACGGTCCTCAGTGAAATACATTCCGGATGAGCCGTAATCAGTGATATACATTCGGATAAGCCGGTGATCAAGTGATATACATTCCGGATAAGCGGTAGTCAAGTGATGTACATTCGGATGAACGGTAGTCGAGTAGAACACGGTACTTACACACAAGGCTATCACCGTAACATGATCAAGTTTCATAACAACAAGTATAAGCAAGTTACACACGACTCGAGTACTTTCATTTTATATCAAAGTCGGATTTTAACATTAAAGTACTACGTCAGTTAAATTCCTTTTAAGATCCGTTTCTTTTACAAAGGTCACGATACGTAGTATAAAAATAGAGTGACTAACGTTGTTAAATAAACCAAAATGCTTTCCTTTGTAAAACCAAGTATGACCTTATTTTCCAAGCGTTCGAGTTTGCCCGATTTGAATGCTCGAGTTTCTCATTTTAGAAAAAGGTTTAGTAGTTCATAGTTTTAGTCCTTTAAAACATAATTCTCCTTTAAGCGTTTTGAGAAACCTATGTCTTATAAGTGAGTAGGTTATTCTTGTTTATAATCAATCTTATTAAGCGACCGTGATCTAGGAAATGTAATATCATTTTGTCTAAATCTTACACATGCGGATGGAGGTTTCTCTTGGTTTTAATAATACTTCTTTAGTCAATACATTTTCCTTTTATTACTTATTTGCGATGGTTTGTCGATACACGTTACGATTTCGAAATCGATAAAACATTCTTAAGCGTTATACCTAACTTCCCATAAAGCTAGTATAACTCTTAAGCTTTCAAAACCAGTAATACTCATTCTTTCAAAGCGATTCATAAATCTTTTGAAATGCTTCAAGTTCTTTATTAACACATATCAAGCGGTTATTATTCAAATCGATTTACCTTTTAAAAACCACAAAGTATGTGCTTATCCACGTAAAGCTATTATAACCAACTTCCCGTAAAGTCGTTATAACACTTTATGTTTTACATCAATCAATACATTTTAGCTTACGTATGCGTCTGCTACTACATAGTTCACACGTATCATGCTAGAAGAGATAGGAAGAGGTTCACGTACCTCGCGGCGATTATCGACTAATAGCAAGCGCTCAGTACCTCAAAGTCGCGACACTACCGATCGAAGATCACTCCGCGCGCGATACTCTGACCTATAGAGGCCTGGCGCCTATTAATACCTTTAGATCGGCGTAGAATATTACGAGAAAATTCGCCACCTCCCCACGCGGCAGCGTAAATCTCCTCCTCTATCGAGGCGGCTGAAGCCAACCGGGGGTTAACACGTCGGCCGGGCGTGTACAATTCTACTGCAGCAATGCTACACAAGTCTCTTATGTCTGATCCTATGTAATTCTGATTCGATTCTCTTATTTAAATTAGGGCTTAAGTCAAAAGACATTTGCGCGCACAATTATAATGTTCGGTTCTATATATAGTATACTTGACTATATATTCCTGACATGTAATTTCCAATTCTGATAGAAGGTCGAATATTTACCTCGATAAGCCCAAAATTATCAAGTTATAAGTCGTTCTGAACAAGGTTTAGCTCTGCTCAATGCGCTCCAGCGCTCAAGAAACCCTTAGAAGTGTCTACACAACTTCTGTAATACTTCAACTACGGGTGAAGATTTTCCTTAGGGTTTAGTTTAGTGGCTAAGGAAGGTATAATAGTATTTTAGGGCCGTATAAAGGTACTTTGGAAAGTACTACAAGGTATTTGGCTAAAGTATTTTGGGCATTATAACGATACTAGTAGAATACATTTCTACCAAGGGGTAGTATTTTGACTAGCACAACTAGGCTAGGGGTTGCTCTCGGCTGGAGTCACTGAGCAAGGGGGCTCTCGGCCGAGGGCTCTCAAAGGGGAGGGGGTGTGGTTGTGAACTACGAGGAGGGAGGAAGAGAACTTGAGACTTAGGAAGATTTTTGGATGAAGAAGTCTTCCAAAGGGTGGGGTATTTATAGGTCAAGCAAAGGCCAACCAATGGCCAAGATGCATCAGTGTATAGCAAGTGTAGGGCTAGATTTCCACCATGTGTACCTTATCCATCTACCACACAACTTGCACAAAATATCCTACCAACTAAAGCTCTCTTTTTAGTCCACCATTACCGCCGCTCGAGGCCGATGTGAGGTGACACATGTCACCCTCGTTGATCCGAAATGTTCGTCTCTCGGAAAATTCCATAAAAATTATAAATGACATGGCGGAAATTCCCCTACGAAAATTGGAAAGCGTTTAGTCGAAAAGCGACTCTATGGGTGTTGTGCACAAAAGAATTGGCCAAGCCTAAAGTTGAAAATTTCTCGTCGTCCCGCGTACATACTGCAAATCACGGTATAACAATTTGTGTGACAAGTTGGACCCCTCGGCGTATTCCTTTCTTTTACGATTATGCCTCGCGTAAAAGGCAGCCGGCGAGATGGGCAAGCGATCGAGGCTGTTAGTAGGATCTGAATGCGAGCGCGAGCGTCGATTACTGAGCAGTGCTTAAGCGGAGAGTTTAGCGCGCCGCCGGCCAGCGAGTTAAGCGCGGCGATGGGCTGCGAGACTCTGATACGAGCCTCGGTCTCATGCTGAAGCGAATGACATAGGAGTACAAGAGATGGCGATTCTGGCGAGTCGTGGCGAGATATGAGGATAAGTGGATCGTGATTCCGGCCCGATGCACCGTAGTTCACCGGCGAGCGATTTGAGGCTCGTGACTTTACGAGTTGTAGCGCGATGTTACATGGATCGGCGGGGCGACCTCGAGTTTATCGGCGGCTCTGACGGATCGTAGAGTGATCAGTCTCGGAAGGAAGAGTCGGTGGTATTGGGTTGCATCATTTGCGAGATCTGCGATTGGTGGTTTGATTCGTAGGAATTGTCGGGAAGAGCATGCACTTCCACCGTATGGGACGAGTTCTCGAGGGCTTTTCTTGCACATTTCTTGCCCCACAAATGAGAGGGCTCGGGCCGCAGATTTTTGGCGTTGAGCGGGGCGGGCGGGCGGTTAGAAAGTACAATGTGAGTTCGACTCATTAGCTCGGTATGTTCCGTAGTAGGCGATATGGAGGACAAAGTACAGCTACGTCACCGGGCTGGATGATTACTTAGCGAGGCTTATGCGGGGTAGCTCTTGGCCGGGCATGGGCATTTCCAGCATGCTGGCTCATGCACTAGGATGTGAGGCACGGAGAGGTCGGCGGAATGGCCGAGATCGGCGAAGAGGGCGAGCAGCGAGGTCCTTTGGTAACTTCGAGCGGACGCCCTCGTGGCGATCTAGTTATGTACCTCCGCCCGATGCAGTGGTCCTCCTCGATCTTGGGGCGTTCGGGTATTCGGGAGCTGGTGAGCTCGGCTTAGTTCCGGTATACGTGAGTGCTAGCTTGGCGAGATTCATGTCCCCACCGGTGTCGATGTACGCGATGGCAAACATCATCGAGAATGTCGTCTTTTTGGTGCTTGTTTCACTGCGGCCGTCGAGGGCCATGTGGCGAATCTTGTGCTTATAGGAGAGGTACGGCGGCTTAGCGCGACTGCGGGATCGATGGCGAGTTAAGCCGGCCTACCTGATTATGCCTGCGTGGACTTATGACTAGAGTGGAGCGGTAGCTTCAGGTATATCCTTAACCCTCTAGAGGCTTGTATGTTTTGATGTTATTGTTAATGTGTTAAGTGTTATGTTCGGATAGCTTTGTGCTAAAATGTGATTTAGGAACACAGTTGGGGAAAAAGGGTAAGCACAGGGTGAGAAAATGATGGACCTTAGAATATTCTGATTTGAGACCTTAGATGTAAGGCCGTCTTGAGTACAAGATTTGCGAGTGATCCTTGTCAGAGTGCATTTTATGCCTAGAATGTATTGTGTGATAAGTCCCTGGGTTGGGTAAATGAAAGTGGTATCTTTCATAATGTGATTTAGCAAGATTGTTCGTGTCGAAGAGCGAGTTGGCGCGACGATGGGTCGGGTTGGGGCCGTGTTGCGGGCCAACCGCGGCTGTTCAGTGAGGTCGGCTGCAGGTGGTCCGCCAGGTGGTAGGGTCACGAGGGTGCTAGGCCCAAGTTTAGTTGACCATCGTATGAGTTCGTGGGTGTGTTCAACCAGAAGCGGATCGTGAAGGCCGGGAATGGCCTTAAGGAAGATCGAGGCTAGTAAGATGACCAAGTTTGGAGGTAGTGACTCCAAAGTTTGAAGCGAAGTGTGAATGCATTATACTAGAAGAGTTCAAGTGTTAGAAAATGCGACGAGTAAGGGTAGAAGCGAGCATGTATTGCGAGCATAGATATGATCATTTCTTGTGAAGGGAGAAGGTCACGAAGGATGTATATTTTAGACCTCAGGAATCGCATGCAGTCCGGTACCATTTGTTGGGTCGCCGGAGTAACACTAGAACCTCGCGGCAATGTGACAAAAGTTTGTGATGTTAGAGGTGTTCCTCGTGGACTTGGATGTAAGTATTTACTGTGGTGTTTAAGTGGCGGTTGTGGCGTTGGCAACTTATTAGAAGAACTTTATCATTATCCGTCTTGAGAAGGAACATTGGGCGAATGTTTCTAAGGAGGAGAATGTTATACCAGTATTTCAGTATATGCGTGAGCGTACATATAATAATTTGAGCCTTAAGTTAGGCAAGTTTGAAATTTGTACCTGACACGATAAGTCGTTTTTCGGCGAAGCGTTTCCACGTCTTTCGTAGGAAAATTCCGGCTATGACATTTTTAATTTTTGCGGATTTTTAGAGAGGCGAAACATTTTGGACCAGCGGGAGGGTGACATGTCACCTCGCATTGGAAGCTTAGGGGCGACAAGCTTGGGCGATTTGGGCTACTTTAGTTGGTAGGATATTTTGTGCAAGTTGTGTGGTAGATGGATAAGGTCCACATGGTTAAAATCTAGCCTACTGCTTGCACCACACTTGTCTTCGTCTTGGCCATTGGTTGGCCTTTGGTTGCTATAAATCTCCACTTGTTGAAGACTTTCTTCATTCAAAACATGAGCAATCTATCTAAGTCTCAAATACTCCCTCCTCTTGTCTTGCTATCGTCCAAGCCCCCTCCCCAGCAGGCAAGGCCATGGCGAGAGCCTCCACTCCGCTGTGGTGCCACTAGCAGGTACACCCCACTAGCCTAGTTGTCTCGTATAAATACCACTTGTTGTGGTATAGAAATACTCTCTAGTATTGTTATAATGCCCAAAATACTTTAGCCAAATACCTTGTAGTACTTTCCAAAGTACCACTTTTCACGAAAAGCCAGAAAATACTATTATACTTCCCTCGATCCAAAGCGAAACCCTAAGTAAATCTTCACGTAGTTGAAGTGTTAAGTAGAAGTTGGTTAGAACTTCTAAGGGTTGTTTGGAGCGGTTTGGGCGCTGCGGAGTAGGAGCTAAACCTTGCTCGGGATCGGCAATATAAACTCGGATAATTTTGGGCGTATCGAGGTAAACACTCTTGACCTTATTGTAATTGGAAATTACATGTTGTTGGAATATATAGTTGAAGTATACTATATATAGAATTGAATAATACTTACGGCAATGTCTTGCGACTTAAGCTGAATTTAAATAAGAATGACGTAATTACATAGGTGTATTCTGATGAGCTTGTGTAACATTCTTGTGTAGTAGAATTGTACGTCCAGGTTAGGCGTGCAAACCCACAGGTTGGCTTGGTAGCGGCCTCGATTGAGAGGAGATTTCTGTTTATTTGCGGGAAAGTCTTGCGAATTTTACGCAGAATATTCTACGTTGAGATCTAGGATGTTAATAGGCGCCTTGTGGCCTCTATAGGTTGAAGTACTACGTGTGGTGCAATCGTGGCAGGAGTAGCCAGGCGGTTTGAAGTACTTGGAGCGTTTTGCTATTAGTCGATAATCGTCGCGAGGTATGTGAACCTCTTCTATCTTTTCTAGCATGATATGTGTGAGCTATGTAATGCGGTAGGCGTGCGTATGTGTAACGACCGTTCGGGGCCGTTCGTGCCTTACCCGGGCACCTAGTGACCTGACATCGAGAAAACGGCGGAAAAATAAAACTTTAAACAGAAACAAGATATATGATCATAAAGCGAGCCAACCCGATGGTTACCTTCGATAACATATATAAATACAACTCTTTCAAAGCGAGCAGTTTAATCCTTTTCACAAACCACGCCCGCGATTTACGGACCTCTAAGATTTACAACAACTATGGCGGGACGGGGCCGCCATACCCGAATGTACAGAACCTGACTCGGGGAACACATGCAAAGATAAGCCTCGGAGAAGCGGAGCTTCCCAATCTGTTGGCGAGATCCTAGGCGAGGATCCACGGCCGTGTACCTCTGCGGCATGAGCGGCCGAAGAGTCGATCTGACAATTACCAAGTATGTGGCGTAAAAAATGCGTAATGAAATCATACTAGTCTATATAAAGCGGGAGCATGTATGATAACCAAACTCTGATTCGCGACATAAGCGATCATGTCGATCGGGGACTCGCGCCTCAGTCATCACTCGAATATAACTATGGGTCTCGCGCCCGCGCATCAATCATGTTCGCATCGTGGCGCGTGCCGGAGTCTGCATCGGTGTAGACATGTCCGTGATGCGACAATAATACCAATGCCCCAGCCCACGTGCCGAGAATTCTACCTCGGTGTAGACCGTCCGTATGACGTCAACAATAATATATTGGGTGATCAACCACGCGCGTAGCGCGTGCCCCGAATTCGACCTCGGTGTAGACATTTCCATGTAACCACAATAACAATATATCGGGTAATCAACCTGCGCGTGGCGCGTGCCGGAATCTGCGTCGGTGTAGACATGTCCATGTGACATCGGCAATGAGCGATAATCAAAAATGGAAACATGCGTGGAATTCTCCATCACGCGCGGCCGTCGAGTAAGTTCTCGACAAGTCGTGACCACCTGCGAGAGGCGGTAACGAAATACCGCACTTGCACAAAGGCTATCATCGCAAGCATAGGCGAGTTTCCGACAACAAGCATAGGCAAGTTTCACGGCAACAAGCATAAGCAAGTTTCACCTGACTCAAGTACTTTCATTTTATGCCAAAGTCGGGTTTTAACCCCCAGTACTACATCGTTAAGTTCTTTTAAAGAGATCCATTACTTTTATAAAGTCACCTATACGTAGTATTAGAATGACCAGCCCATTCCTTTTCAAAATCAAGTATGACATTCTTTTCCTAAGTTCGGTTTGCTAGTTTGATTACTCGAAACACCGTTTTCAAATGCTCGAGTCACTTATTTTAGAAAGGTTTCATAACTCATAGTCTTAATCTCTTTTAAAACAATTGAGTAACATAAGTCATATATGTGAGTAGTCTATTCTTGTTTATAACGATCTTATTCTGACCGTGATCTAGAAAATGTAATATCATTTTGTCTTATCTTAACACATGCGGATGGAGGTTTCTCTTGGTTTTTAATACAACCGTCATTATTGATACATTTTCCTTTATTAGCATTGCGATAGTGCAGCCGATACGTTACGATTCGAAATCGATAAAACATTATCCACTTTAAAAACCAGTACTCATTACTCACGAATGAGGTTTCCACAAACGTCCGCATTAAAACAAATAAGTTAAGTCTCTTATCTTATAAGATCAAGTCTCTTAACTTCTAACGTGATAAACCATTTTCACTACGTAAGGTCGTTATAACTAACTTCCCGTAAAGCTATTATAACACCACATGTTTTAAACCAACCAAATCACTTAGCACGTATGCGTCTACCGTACTACATAGTTCACAACAATCATGCTAGAAAAGATAGGAAGAGGTTCGCATACCTCGCGACGATTTATCGACGATAAGCAAAATGCTCAAGTACTACAACGCACTGGCCCTTTCCACTCCCGAGTAGAATCGCTACTCTTGTACTTTCACTATAAAGGTCCTGGCGTCTATTAACCCCAAAACACAAGTTTTATCTTTCTGAGAAAATTCGTGGCACCTCACACATGGCGTAAATCTCTCATCTGTCAGTGGCTACGAGCCAACCGAGGGTTTACGTCTAACAGGGCGTGTACAATTCTACTCGGCAATACTACACAAGTCTCTTGCAATACAATCCTATGTAAATCTGATTCGATTCGATTCTTTATTCTTATGCTTAAGTCAAAAGACATTGCGAATACTAAGTATAGTTCCGTATATAGTATCTTGACTATATATTCTAACAAACATGTAATTTCCAATTCTGATAGAGGACAAGATAATTACCTCGATAAGCCCAAAATTATCAAGTTATAATGTCGATCTGAGCGAGGTTTAGCTCTACTCAGTGCGCTCCAAACAACACTTTAGAAGTTCTAACCAACACACTCGAATCTTGACCAAGTATGAAGATTTCCTTAGGGTTTCGGTTTGAGACTAAAAGGACAAAGGTAGTATTTAGGACTCTACGTAAAGAGGTATCTTTGGAATACTACAAGGTCTGAGGCTAAGGTATTTTGGGCATTATAGCAATACTAGGAGAAGTATTTGATACCACGAGGAGGGTATTATCACGAAAACAACTAGGCTAGGGGGTACCCAGCTAGCACCCATGAGGGGAGGAACCCTCGGCCAAACCACACGAAAGGGGAGGAAGGCTCTCGGCTAAGAGCTCACAAAGGGGAGGAGAGGGTTTGAGACTTGGAAGTTTTGGAATGGATGAAGTCTTCACCTTAGGGGGTATTTATAGCAAAACCAAAGGCCACGGGCGAGATCCTTCCAAGTGTATAGCAAGTGTAAGGGCAAGATTAAGCCAAGTGCACCTAAACCTACTCCGCAAAACACTCCATGAAACAAGCCAAAGCAAGGCACACCGAGGGCGATCGGCGAGGCACCACCAGCCAGCCCGCTCCAAGCCGTCGATGAGGTGACAAGTGTCGCCTCCGTTGATCCAAAGGTTTCGTCTCTCGGAAAAATCCGCAAAAATACAAAGCGACATGGCCGGAATTTTCCGCCCATGAAGTTATGTAAAGCGTTTAGTCGGCGACTCTAGCAGGGTGTTGTGCACAAATGTCATTCGGCCGAGCCACCTAGGCGGGGTGACACGTGTCACCCTCTGTTGGCCCTCAAAAAGCGTCTTAGAAAAATATCCACAATGGCCAAAATCTAGAAAACAAAGTGGGCCCCATAAGCCAGTAAATTTCTCGTGGGCCCAGTGACCATTTCAAAATAAAATCTCAAAATTCTAATATAATTTAAGAAGCCCGTATACCAAATCTGAAACCAATTCTCGTTAACGAACCTTTTTCTTCACAAATTACGGAAACTTTTAAAGTCGAAAACTCAGCGTCTTTCTTTCTTTTCAAAATTTACGTGTACTCTCAAATGCGTGCGTCCTCACATACATACCACGCAACTACGGGTATAACATTCTCCCTCATAGAAACATTCGTCCGAATGTTCCTTCTCGAATCGGATAAGCGATAAAGTTCCTCTAACAAGTTCTTGGCGCGCGAACAACCACGAACTAACAGCGTTCTCTTCTCCACTAACTTCGTTGTACCGCTTCTCGAACACTCGAACTCTTTCTAGTATCCGTACCACACTTGTCAATGCTTACATTTCCTACCTTTGGGTTACTACCTCGACCTTGGTCATCATACTAACGATCTCCGTAAGGCCATCCGGCCTCGCGATCGGCTCAGTCGAACATATCCACCAACTCATCGATGGTCATACAAACTTGGGCCTAGCATCCTCGTGACCCTACCACTGGCGGGACCACCCAGGCAGCCCCCCTGGCGGGTTCTGGGTTGACCCGCAAATGGTCCTCGACCCGACCCCCGACGCGCGAACTCTTGTTCCGTCGGAACAATCTTACTAACTCGCGTCATGAAAGCTACCACTTCCGTCTCCACTACCCGCGGACTTATCACACAAATAAATCCACGTATACCACTTTACTCGATAAAGGTCAAACATAAAATAAATCTTTAACTCGAGCGACCTTACCCAAGGTCTCGATCGTGACATAGTCTAAGGTTCACCTTTATGCCACATCGTATCCTCGACTAAGCATGTTTTCTAACTCACAATTAACCAGCGCTATTAAATACATAGCACGTAATAATGAGACCATCATAACAAGCATACCAAAACTCTAGAGGTTAAGGATATACACAAACTACGGCTCGGCTCTAATCATAGGCACGCCTGCGGTATGCTTGTAGAATCGATGAACCAGCCAGCGATCCGGTGGTGAGTCTTAACATCCGTGCTACCCTTAGTGGACAGTTCCTCGCAAAATGGCCTGGCGCCAAAATAACAAGCTCCACTGGCACGACACTCCCGAAATGCGGTCTACCATCGACCACAGGAGGTAGGGTGACGCGTCAGCAACACCGCACTTCCTGGAAACACGAACCCTTGGAGCCACGACTGCTCCGAATACTCTGAAGGTTGTGGAGGACCACTCTGCCTTTGGCGGATGTACAAAACTAGTATCTTTCTTGGCGGTCGCCTCGAAAGTCCCAAGGACCTGTTGTTACGGCCTCTTGCTTGATCTTGAGTCGTTCCGTCGACCTCTCAGTGCCTCGCGTCCGGTGCATGAGCTGCGTGCGGGCAATGTCCGTGCGGTGAAGAGCTACTCACGAACATGCCTCGACATGTAATCATCGAGCCACTGTAACATATCGGTGCACTCGATCCTCCATACTAGCTACATTTGGGGCGTCTGCAAGACGATGAGTCGAATTCCACATTGTACTCGAGCCGTCGCGCGCTCTGTCTAAGCATCAAAAATCTGCCGGCCGTGCCCTCGCCGTGCGGAGGCAAGAAGTGCGTGAGAAAGCCCGAAAACTCATCCCATCTGCTGGAGTGCGTACTCTCCGGAAAGCTCCGTAGATCAAACCAATCGATCATTGCGGTATCACGCGGCCGATGCGAACCAAAGGTCCTGACTCGGTCTCGAAGCCTTGATCACCGCGTGATCGGCTGTAGCTGCCGGATGAACTCCTGCGGATCATCCTCGAGCCTCGACCCGTAAAACTCTGGCGGGCTCTGACTCGAAAGTCCGGCCTCCTATCTGCTCGTGAACGGCCACGACCACGGCGGCAAGCTGACCATCTCGCGCCAACCCGTCTCCTGCGCTTTTGGTGTGGGGTGGAGGCTCGGTGCTGCGGTCTCGGCGGCCATTCTGCGGCTCTAACCTCTGCTTTGGTGGCGGCGTCCTGAAAACCCGTCGTCTGAAGCACAACCTCGGTGCTATGCGGGCTGCGCCACCGTACTCCTCTGTATCTCACTGGCGGTTCCTCGGTTGTCTTGCCGCCCGGGGCTCTGGTTGCCTAGCGGAGGCATAGCGGTAAAAGCGAGACGCGTCGGAGGGTCGACTTACAACACGGCTCTAAGGCACGATCTCGAGAATGAGAAGAATGAAACCAATCCTAAATGTCTGCGACCTCACGATTATAGATGTGGTGCCTGACACGCCGATAATCAGACTCTACTAGAACACGATGCATGGAGCACTTTCAGAGGATTAAGCGCTCACGATACCACTTTTGTAACGACCGTTCGGGGCGATTCTTGGTGCCTTACCGGGCACCCTAGTGACCTGACATCGGAGAAAACCGGCGGAAAAATAAAACTTTAAACAAGAAACAAGATATATGATCATAAAGCAGGCCAACCCAATGGTTACCTTCGATAACATATATAAATACAACTCTTTCCAGCGAGCAGTTTAATCCTTTTCACAAACCACACTTGGCGATCTACGGACCTCTAAGATTTACAACAACTATGGCGGGGCGGGGCCACGTACCACAGATGTACAGAACCTCTGACTCGAGGAACACGTACCAAAAGATAAGCCTCGGAGAAAGCGGAGCTTAATCTGTTGGCGAGATCCTAGGCGAGGATCCACGGCCGATGTACCTCTACTGCGGCATGAGCGGCCCCGAGAGTCGATCTGGCATGTACCAAGTATGTGAAGCGTAAAAAATCGTAATGAAATCATACTAGTCTATATAAGCGGGAGCATGTATGATAACCAAACTCTGATTCCGCAACATAAGCGATCATGTCGATCGAGGACTCGCGCCTCAGTCATCGCTCAAATATAACTATGGGTCTCACGCCCGCTGGCGTCAATCATGTTCGCGTCGTGGCGCGTGCCGGAGTGCGCCGGTGTAGACGTATGTCCGTGATGCGACAATAATACCGATGCCCGTGGCGCGTACCGGAATTCTACCTCGGTGTGAACCGTCCGTATGGCGTCAGCAATAATATCTTGGGTGATCAACCTGCGCGTAGCCGCGTGCCGAATTCTACCTCGGTGTAGCATGTCCGTATAACCACAATAACAATATATCGGGTAATCAACCTGCGCGCGTAGCGCGTACCGGAATCTTTGCGTCGGTGTAGACATGTCCGTGTGACGCCGACAACAAGGCGATAATCAAAAATGAAACATGCGTGGAATTCTCCGTCGCGCGGCCACGTCGAGTAAGTTCTCGACAAGTCGGCCGGCGCTCTGTCGAGAGGCGGTAACACGAAATACCACACTTGCACAAAGGCTATCATCACGAGCATAGGCAAGTTTCACAACAACAAGCATAGGCAAGTTTCACAACAACAAGCATAGGCGAGTTTCCGACAACAAGCATAGGCAAGTTTCACACAACTCAAAGTACTTTCGTTTTATGCCAAAGTCGGGTTTTAACCCCAGTACTCTGACGTTAAGTTCTTTTAAAGAGATCCATTACTTTTATAAAAGTCACCTATGCAGTAGTATTAGAATGACCAACCAGCGTTCCTTTTCAAAATCAAGTAATGACATTCTTTTCCTAAGTTCGGTTTGCCTAGTTTGATTACTCGAAACCGTTTTCAAATGCTCGAGTCACTTATTTTAGAAAGGTTTCATAACTCGTAGTCTTAATCTCTTTTAAAACAATTGAGTAACATAAGTCATATATGTGAGTAGTTTATTCTTGTTTATAACGATCTTATTACTGACCGTGATCTAGAAAATGTAATATCATTTTGTCTTATCTTAACTTATGCGGATGGAGGTTTCTCTTGGTTTTAATACAACACATCATTATTCAATACATTTTCCTTTATTAGCAGCTGCGATAGTGCAGCCGATACGTTCGATTCACGAAATCGATGAAACATTATCCTTTAAAACCAAGTACTCATTACTCACGAATGAGGTTTCGCACAACGTCCACATTAAAACAAATAAGTTAAGTCTCTTATCTTATAAGATCAAGTCTCTTAACTTCTAACATGATAAACCATTTTCACTACGTAAGGTCGTTATAACTAACTTCCCGTAAAGCTATTATAACACCTATGTTTTAAACCAACCAAATCACTTAGCACGTATGCGTCTGCCGTACTACATAGTTCACAACAATCATGCTGAAAAGAGAGGAAGAGGTTCACATACCTCGCGGCGATTTATCGACGATAAGCAAAATGCTCAGTACTACAACGCACTGGCCCTTTCCATCCTCGAGTAGAATCGCTACTCTTGTAATCTTTCACCTATAAAGGTCACTGGCGTCTATTAACCCCAAAACACAAGTTTCTATCTTTCTCTGAGAAAATTCGACACCTCCCACATGACAGCGTAAATCTCTCTCTATCGAGGCTACGAAGCCAACCGAGGGTTTACGTCTAAGGGCGTGTACAATTCTACTCGGCAATCTTACACAAGTCTCTTTGCAATACAATCCTATGTAAATCTGATTCGATTCGATTCTTTATTCTTGAGCTTAAGTCAAAAGACATTGCAGAATACTAAGTATAGTTCCGTATATAGTATCTTGACTATATATTCTAACAAGCATGTAATTTCCAATTACAATAGAGGACAGATAATTACCTCGATAAGCCAAAATTATCAAGTTATAATGTCGATCTGAGCAAGGTTTAGCTCACTGCTCAGTGCGCCCCAAACAACCTTTAGAAGTTCTAACCTGCTCAAATCTTGACCAAGTATGAAGATTTCCTTGGGTTTCGGTTTGAGACTAAAAAGGACAAAGGTAGTATTTCCGGACTCTACGTAAAGAGGTATCTTTGGAATACTACAAGGTACAAGGCTAAGGTATTTTGGGCATAACAATACTAGGAGAAGTATTTGATACCACGAGGAGGGTATTATCACGAAAACAACTAGGCTAGGGGTACCACGGCTAGCACCATGAGGGGAGGAACCCTCGGCCAAGGCCACACGAAAAGGGAGGGGAAGGCTCTCGGCTAAGAGCTCGCAAAGGGGAGGAGAGGGTTTGAGACTTGGAAGTTTTGGAATGGATGAAGTCTTCACAGGGGGTATTTATAGCAAAACCAAAGGCTGACCAAGGGCGAGATCCTTCCAAGTGTATAGCAAGTGTAAGGGCAAGATTAAGCCAAGTGCACCTAAACCTACTCCAAAACACTCCAAAACAAGCCCAAAGCAAGGCACGCTTGAGGGCGATCGGCGAGCGACCAGCCGCCAGCGCCCGCCAAAGCCGTCGATGAGGGTGACAAGTGTCACCCTCCGTTGATCCAAAGGTTTCGTCTCTCGGAAAAATCCATAAAAATACAAAGCGACATAGCGAATTTTCCGCCGAAGTTATGTAAAGCGTTTAGTCAACGACTCTAGCAGGTGTTGTGCTCAAATGTCATTCGGCCGAGCCACCTGGCGGGGTGACACGTGTCACCCTCTGTTGGCCCTCAGCGTCTTAGAAAATATCCTGATGGCCAAAATCTAGAAAACAAAGTGGGCCCAGCCAGTAAATTTCTCAGTGGGCCCAGTGACCATTTCAAAATAAAATCTCAAAATTCTAATATAATTTAAGAAGCCCGTATACCAAATCAGAAACCAATTCTCATTAACGAACCTTTTCTTTACAAATTCACAGGAAACTTTTAGTGAAAACTCACATCTTTCTTTCTTTTCAAAATTTCTGCCGTACTCTCGTACGTACGTCCTCACATACATACCCTGCAACTACGGGGTATAACAATGTGTTAACTGTATTTGGTTGTTTTAAAACATAAGTGTTATACTAGTTTTATGGGAAGTTAGGTATAACGTCTTAAGGGTGGTAAAATGAATGGTTTATTAATTTCAAAAGTTAAGAGACTGGATCTTATGAGATAAGAGACTTAACTTAAATGAATTAATATGGATTTTGTGAGAAACCTCATTCGTGAGTAATGAGTACTTGGTTTTAAAAGGAATAATGTTTCTTGATTTGAAATCGAATGTGTATCGATAAACCAACTGCGGCGTTAATAAAGGAAAATGTATTGAATAATTAAGTATTATTAAAACCGGTGAAACCTCCATCTGCATAGAAGCTAGATGAGACAAAATGATATTACATTTTCTAGATCATGGCTGCTTAATAAGATTGATTATGAGCAAGATTAACTGCTACTTTATGGCATATGTTACTCTATTGTTTTAAAAGAGGTTAAGACATTGAACTATGAAACTTTTCTAAAAGAGACTTGCGTAATTGAAATTAGGCAAGCTGGAACTTTTAGGAAAAGAAAGGCATTGTGTTGTCTTAAAATGGTTTTAAAACATAAAGTGTTATAACTTGACTTTATGGGAAGTTGGTTATAACGGCTTTATGAAAACAAAAGAAGGGTTTTATC
The DNA here is from genome assembly GCA_029844215.1 of Przewalskia tangutica. Taxonomy (NCBI): domain Eukaryota; kingdom Viridiplantae; phylum Streptophyta; class Magnoliopsida; order Solanales; family Solanaceae; genus Przewalskia; species Przewalskia tangutica. Next base: position 81,037 of record JAQGDG010000410.1, read on the forward strand.
ATTTGTTTTAATGCGGTAACTTGACTTTTAAAAGAGAAGTATTTTGGTCCAAAGGAAGGCATGGTATTGCCTTAATTTGGTCTTAAAAAGTAAAGTATGAAAGTTGTTTTGGTTTACTTAAAAGATATAAGTCACACATTTTTTTTATATATACTACGGGTATCGGGTGACTTTTAGAAAAGGAATGAATCTCTTAAAAGGAATTTAACGTACGTAGTACTTTAGGGTTAAAATCCGGACTTTGACATAAAATGAAAGTACCTTGAGTTGTGTATAACTTGCCTATGCTTTTGTTATGAAACTTGACCATGTTACGTGTGATAGACTTGTTGTGCAAGTATTTTATTTCACTTGACTACCGGTTCATCCGGGAATGTATTTCACTTGACTACCGGTTCATCCGGGAATGTATTTCACTTGACTACCGGTTCATCCGGGAATGTATTTCACTTGACTACCGGTTCATCCGGGAATGTATTTCACTTGACTCTGGTTCGTCAGGAATGTATTTCACTTGACTACGGTTAAATGAATGTATTTCACTTGACTCTAGGTTCATCAGGAAATGTATTCCACACGTTTCTATATTGGGTCCATAAGATGGTAGACACATTATCGTATCACATGATTTGTACCTAGGCTGGCGGTGAGGAAGGAGTTCCACGGGCATGAGGATGACTTTGAGGCGTGAGTCCACGACTTGACATATTTGCTTTTATGTTGTGAGCGTAGTTTGGTTATCATACATGTCTCTGCTTTATATAGACTATTATGATTTCATTTCTGATATTTCTGATTTCACATACTTGGTACTGTTATGCTTGACCTCCTTGAAGTGCGTTCATCTGCATGAGTAAAAGGCACGTCATTGTCGATCCCTTATAGGATCACATTTGTGTTGGGAAGCTCAGTCCGCCGGAGGCTTATCTTTGGTATGTTACCACAGTGCATAGGTTCTTGTACATTCGGGGTATGGCGGGGCCACATCCGTCATAGTTGTTATCACTTCTTAGAAGTGCAGCCAATGTTTGTTTGTGGCGATGCAAAAGGGATATTGGTTGGGTATTTATATATATCTGAAAAGCTGTTTTGGTTGCTTTGTTTATTTATCATGTCTCTTAATTCATGTTCAAGTTTTTATTTCCGTGATTTTCTCGATGTTGTATCATTTAGGGTGCGGGGTAAGGCACGATCCACGGGCAGGTTGGTCGTGACATTAAGGCTCAAACTTTTATACGTACGCCCTCACGTACATACTCTGGAAATACGGGGTATAACACAGTTAATCCTCGGAAAGTGTCTACAGACCGTATCTAGTAGAGTCTTGATTATCGGTGTGTTGTGCACCGCACCAATAATCAGGAGGCTATAGAATATTTAGGATTGGTTTCCATTCTTCTCACTCTGAGATCGTGCCTTAGAGCTGTGTTATTAGTTGGACCCCTCTAACGTATTTCTTTCCCTTACCAGTTATGCCTCGCGTAAAACCGGGCGAGAAGGGCAAAGCGTAGGAGGCTGCGAGTAGAAACACGAGAGGGTTCAGAGGCCTGAGCCAACCATCACTGAGGTGGTGCCATTCGGGGATTACGCTATGTCACGGCCCAGTGAGTTTAGCCCGTGGCGGTTCCTCTGCGGCCATGATATTTGGACCGATTCGCGACGATCGCGAAAGTATGGGCGCAAAGAGGCGACCATTACTAGCTATGGATTTAGCAACCAGAAAGTATATTATGTACCGATTTATCACGGGTATTGATGAGTATCTAAGAGTGGGTTGTGCAAGAGTAGCTCTTGATCGAGCTTGAGCATAGCTGCGTCTGAACTTATCTTGTGGCGAGAAAGCGTAGGGATCGGCGGGTTAACGAATCGGCGAGAAGAGGCGAGCAGCGAGGTCGCTGGTAACTTTCGGCGGACCTTCTCAGCAGGTGGTTATGCGCCTCCGCCCGATCTGAGTGGTCCTCGCGGAGTTCGGGGCGTTCGGGGTATGCGAGGAGTTGGTCGGATCTCGAGGCTTTGGTTGGCTGATACGTAGGTTCCAACCAACCGGATTCAGTTTTCCCTCATTATTCACAGTGTGGCAGGCGTCATCCCGGGGAATGTCGTCTTGTTGTTGGTGCTTGTTTTACCTGCGGTCGGCAGGGCCATGTGTCGAAAGGGTGTCCTAGTAGGAGGATGCAAGTAGGAGGACTCGGCCTACGGATCGATTCGGTCGATGGTCGGAGAGGAAAGGGTGTTAGCAGAGAGGCCACCAGCGCTCGGTGTGGCCATTGTGGTAAGTGTCATTGTGGGAGTGTCGTACTTCTTGACGGCTTGTTTTGCTTGCGTCCAGCGGGCCATTTGCGAGAAATTGTCAGGCAGGTGGCGCAAATGTAGAGACTCGACCTTGAGGATCGTGGCTAGTTCATCACCTTTTCTAGCTATGCCAGGCGAGGATTGATTGGGGCGAGGAGGTAGTGAAGCGATAGATCTGGTATATCCTTAACCTCTAGAGATTTGTATGTGTAATAAGATGAGTATATCTTAAGTGTTATGTTCGGATAGCATTGTGTTAATTGTGATTAGAAATCATGGTTAGTTAAAGGGTAAGGTTTGGGGATAAGGAAGGTGTGAGCCTTAGAATGTTATACGTAGAGACCTTAGGCGAGGCCGTCTTGGGTAAGATTATTTTTATGTTTGACCACTTATCGGAGTGCATAGTATCGTGAGATATGTTGTGTGATAAGTCCACGAGTGGTATGATATGAAAGAGGGTAGTTGAGCTAAGAAGACCGCTGGGTTTCGTGACTCGATGGTGAATTGTTCGGATCGGGAGCAAGAGTTTCTGCGATAGCGGGTCGGGTTGAGGCCGTCGCGGGTTAACCAGCGACTTGTAATGTGGTGGGGTCAGTTCGAGGTGGTCGCGCGGTGGTGAAGTCACGAGGTGTTAGGCCAGTTTTGTTAACCATCGTGCGAGTTCGTGAATGCGTTCGACCGATGATCGGACCGATGAGTCAGCCCGTCTTGTCTTTTAGTCAGGCCGTTTACTCGTGAGAGGTTATGCGAGATGATTATATCGGGAAGGTTGTAAGGCTGCACGAGGTGCCTACTTTCACCTTATGTCGGCGATGGAGCCAGTTCTGGCTATTTCTTTTTGGAAGTTTTACGAGGCGGGGTTAGGAACTTCGGTGAGTCTCGTATCGCATTCATCCTCGGGCGATGTTTGAATTTGAGGGTAGGCTGAGGATTGTTGCCTCTGTTGAGGAGTGTTTTATAGCTACCATTTCGATATTCGAATATCGCCTTATGGCGCGCTTGTAGGGGCGGAAGTGTAAGTTCTTGATCGATTGGTTCGATGTTGGCAAGGTTCGAATAGTTGGTTCATACTTGTTTGAGGATGTGGATAGGGTGAAGCTTATCGAGAAGAGGTTATTGGCGGCTCGAGTCAGCGAAGTCGTGCGGATAATCGGCGATGCTTAGAGTTGAGTTGGCGGTGGTATTCTTGAAGGTACCACCCGGAAAGGTGTGGCGAGTTTTGGAAAGTAGAAACTTAGCGAGTACTTTGGGCCCTTTTGAATCATGTGAAGAATAGGCGGTGCCTATATGTTAGCATTTGTCGTCCGAATTGGGAAGCGATATGTCAGGTCTTTCATATTGTTATGTTGGAAAAGTATCGAGATCCGTCGAATGTTCCCGATTAATGATGACCAAGTTGGAGGTAGTAACCGGATTTGAAGCGACGATATGAGAAATGTAGTAAGTTATGAGAAAGAGTTGAGTGTGCGAGAAAGTGCACGAGCAAGGAAGAAGCGAGCATGTGTTAAGGTATCAGGCGATTAATCCTCGGAAAGTGTCTGGCCAGTATCTAGTAGAGTCTTGATTATCGGTGTGTTGTGAACCACGCCAATAATCGAGGAGGCTATAGGATATTTAGGATTGGTTTCCATTTTCTCACTCTGAGATCGTGCTTTAGAAGCATGTTATAAGTTGGACCCTCTAACGTATTCCTTTCCTTTACCATTTATGCCTCGCGCCCGACTCGGGCCCAGAAGAGCGAAGCGGCCAGAAGGAGGCTGCGAGTAAATCTGAGAGATTTAGAAGAGCACGAGGCCCAATCATCACTGAGGTGATGCTTGTCTGAGGGATTACGAGGCGTCGCGGCGGCGTGAGTTTAGCGCGGCAGCGATTCCTCTGCGGCCGTGACATCTGGACTTTCGGTTCCACGACTTGGAAGCGAGAAAATATGGATTGGAAGGAGGCGGCCTGTTACTAGCAAGGACTTGGCGGCGAAGTATTTTGTATGCCGGTATACCAAGGATATTGATGTTTATCTAAAGAAGGGTTGTGAGAAGTAGCTCTTGATCGAGGCAGGCGAGCTTGCGTTCGAGGATTATGTGCGGCGGTGAGAGAGGTAGAATCGGCCAGTTAAACAAGATCGTGAAGGGCGATTGGTAGGATCATTTGGTAATTCTCGGCGAACCGCCTCGCGGAGTGAACATGCGCCTGCGCGGTCTGATGTCCCTCGCGAGTTGATTTTCCTCGGTGTTCCACGGTGTGTGGCGTCGTCGGAAATGTCGTCTTTTTGCGGTGCTTGTTTTACTTGCGGCGTCGAGGCCATATGGCGAGAATGTTCTATGAGGAAGGATGCAAGTAGGAAGGCTCGGCCTACGGTCGATTGTGGATGCGATGGTTCGGAGAGGAGGGTGTTAGCGGGGAGGCCACCCCGCTCGGTGTGGCGTTGTGATCGATGTCATCGTGGAGTGTCGTGCCTGCGTCGACTTGTTATGTTCGCGGCCAGCGGGGCCATTTGCGAGAAATTGTCCAACGAGTTGGCGAGGATGTAGGGACTCGACGCCGGGATCGGTGGATAGTTCATCACCTTGACTATGCGCCCGAGCGGGATTGACTAGAATGGCCTGGGAAGTCTGGCGTAGATACGGTATATCCTTAACCGCTTTAGAGATTTATATGTGTGGCGAATATCTTAAGTGTTATTTTAGGATAGCATTGCGTTAGCGTGATTAGGAATCATGATTAGTTAGCAGGGAAAGATTGGGGATAGAAAAGTGTGAGCCTTAGAATATATACGTAGGGACCGTAGGCGAGGCCATATTTGGTAAAGAATTATTTCATGTTTGACCACTTATCGAGGTGCATAGTATCGTGAGATATTTTTGTGGGATGAATCACGAGTGATGTGAAATGAAAGAGGGTAGTTGAGCTTAGAAGGCCGCTAGGTTTTAAATAGCGTGATTAGTGAGATTGTTAGGATCGGGAGCTAGTGTTTTGCGGCGTTCTTGGGTCGGGTTGAGGTCGTGTTGCGGGTCGACCATACTGTTTGGTGATGGGGTCAGTTTGTGGTGGTCGCTTTGTGTTAGGATCACGAGGGTGTTAGGCGAGTTTAGTTAACCATTATGCGAGTTCGTGGATGTGTTCGACCGATGATCGGGCCGATGGGGTCAACGTCTTATCTTTTAGTCAAGCAGTGTACTTTCGGTAGTAAGTTGCGAGATGATTATTTCAAGAAGGTTGTAAGGCTGCAGGTGCCTACCTTCACTTATGGGTGACGGGAGTCAAATTACGGTGTTTCTTTTACGGAAGAGTTACGAGCAAGGTTAGGAACTCGGTGAATCTCGGTGTCGCGTTCACCTCGGGCAAGTGATTGGATTTCGGGAGTAGCCGTAAGGACTCTTCGCCTCTTGTTGAGTATGTATTATATAGCTACCATTTCAGTATTCGGGTGTCGCCGTTTGGAGCCTTTTTATAAGCGCTAGTGTAAGATTGCCGTCGGTGATTCGATGTAAGCAAGGTGCGAGATAGTTGGTTCGTACTTGTTGGCGGCGTGGATAGGGTGGAGCTTATCCAGAAGAGGTCATTGGCAGCTCAGAGTCAGTGGGAAGTTGTACCAGAAACATGGTAAGTTATGAGAAAGAGTTCGAGTGTACGAGAAGTGCGACAGTAAGGAAGAAGCGAACATGTATTACGGGCATAGGTGTGATCATTTCGTTTGTAAGAGTGAGTCACGAAGGAGTATCTTTTTAGACCTCGGTAGGAGCTTTTGTGATTGAGGTGATTCCTCGTGGACTTGGAGATAAGTATGTGCGCTTGTTGTGTTGTGGCGGTGTGGCATGGTTGTTTAAAGTAAGTATAGCGATAAGGACTATCTTTGGCGCTGTTTGTTTAAGACCTACAAGGAACATTCGGGACGAATGTTTCTAAGGAGGAGAATGTTATACCGTAGTTCGGGGTATGTATGCGAGGGCGTGCGTGCGAGAATCTGACATTGAAGTGGAAAGGAAGAAAGAGGTGATTTTCCACGGAAAAGTTTAGGTTTTGTGAAGGAGAAAGGTTCGTTAATGGGGTGGATTCCCAGTTTGGTGTCGGACTTCTTGGAATATTAGAAATTATGGAATTTTATTTTGGAAATGGTCAGTGGGGCCACGGGAGAAAATTCTGATTTTGTAGAGCCAGCTTTGTTTTGAGATTTTGGCCATTGTGGATATTTTGGAAGATGAAATATTTTGGGCCAGTAGGAGGCGACACGTGTCACCCCCAGGTGGCTTGGCGAATTTCATTTGTGCCTGACACTTTGATTAAGTCGTTTTTCGGCGAAGCGTTTTACTAAACTCGCGTAGGATAAATTAGGCTATGTCATTTCTAATTTTTGCGGATTTTTCAGAGGCGAAACACTTTGGACCAGCGGGAGGCGACCTTGTCACCCTCCGATTGATGGATGTGTGGCGTCCGTAGGGCGAATGGATGTCGATTTTGTCAAGTAGTTGGTAGGATATTTTGTGTGCAAGTTGGCTAGGTACACTTGCCTAATCTTGGCCTTACACTTGCCTGCACTTGGCTAAATCTTGGCCATTGGTTGGCCATCCTTGACCTATAAATACCCCCAAGATGAAGAGTTCTTCGTCACAATTACTTCAAGTCTAAAATCATCTCATCTCCTTAAAGCCTTTTAGTCCAGCACCACTTTGGAGAAGCTTAGCCAGGCTACCCACTGCCTGTGAAACCTACCCCCTCCCTTGGTAGAAAAGTTGCCTTCTAGTATTGATATAATGCCCAAATACCACAGCCCAGAATCCACTTAGTCCTTAGTAGAAGTTGTGAAGAACTTACAGGTTTTCTTGGAGCTATCGGGCGTACAACTTAGGAGCTAAACCTTGCTCGGTGACTTTTATCTAGGATATTATTGGGCTTACAAGGTAAATAACCTTATCCTCCTTTTGTAATTAGAATATACATCTTGTAGAAGTATAGGAATAAGTATAAATACTTAGAAGGATATTAAAGAATAGAATTGAGCGATATCACGGTTGAAGGGTTTAAAGAAGAATAATAGAAGCTGTACTTACATGGGAATTTGTTTTCACGATGAACTTGAGTAGCTCAGGGTAGGAAGTCTGCCCAAATGTCCATAGAATAACGAACCCTCTGCTTAGAGCTTTGTATGCGATCTGATCTGAGCGTTGATAGGCGTGTTGGTATTATAGGTCGATTCTCTGCGCGCGACATATTGACTTGGCGGTGGATTTGGAGAAGGTATGTGATTCTTCCTATCCTCTTGAGCATGATATTTTAAAGAATATGTATATAGTGCGGTAGGCGTGCGTGTGTTAAGCGAATAATAATTACGGCAATGTCTTGGACTTAAGCTGAATAATAATTACGGCAATGTCTTGGACTTAAGCACGAATAATTATTACGGCAATGTCTTACGACTTAAGCTGAATAAAAGGATGCGAAGTAGTTCAAAAGAATTAGAAACCTTTTTAAGAGTAACACTTGGTTTTAAAAGCTTAAGAGTTATACTAGCTTTATGGGAAGTTAGGTATAACGGCAAGAGTGATAAAAGAATGATTTATTGACTTAAGAAATAAGAGACTTGACTTAAGTATTACTAATATGAATTTTGTTAAAAAGCGTGAAACCTCGTTCGTGAGTAAATAATATTTTTGGTTTTCAAAGGAATGATGTTTCTGCGTCAGAATGAATGTCGAACAAACCACAGCAGCTAATAAAGGAAATGTTTTGACTAATAAGTATTATTAAAACCAGTAGAAACTTCCATCTGCATAGGAGCTAAGATGAGACAAAATGATATTACATTTCCTAGATCATATACTGCGTAATAAGATTGTTATGAACAATAATAACCTACTACATAAGGTATATGTTTCTCAAATTGTTTTAAAGTTAAAACTATGAACTCTGAAACCTTTGAAAATGAAACTTGAGTAATAGAAATTAGGCAAACTTGGCGTTGGGAAAAGAATGTTGTTACTTGATTTTACAAAGAAGTGTTACGATTTACTTCAAAGATAATCACTCTATTTTTATACTACGGGTATTGTGTGACTTTTGTGAAAAAGCGGATCTTTTAAAAGAGTAATACATGAAGTACTTTGGGGCTAAAAGCAGAACTTGTTAACATAATGTAGAAAGTACCTTGTGTGAATAACTTGATTGTATTGATTTGTGATAGTCTTGTAATACTTTCTTGTTGACTTGATAAGTAAACATGTTAGGATGCTCGTGAGTTAGTATCTTGTGATGTTTGTGTAAAGGGTTTTCCACTTATTGTGCTTAGGTTGTTTAACGATAAAGCTGTCATGTTGATATTATATCACTCGTGATTAGGGGTTAAAGCGCCCTCCGTCTGGGGTAGACTCGGCGGGTCTAGTGACTATGATTCGAGAATACCTTATGCAGTGCATGGCCTATCTTGCGGAACTACGAGAGTTCGAGTTAGTATCACGGCCGCTTGTGGTCATGCGGTCTTTGTGGCCATGCGGACGGCGAGTCGAGGCGGCTGCAGGGAGTAGCTACCCTCGATGCGGGGAATACCTCATGCGGGCCATTGGGTGGCCCGTGCGGGCTACGGGAAGTTCGAGGGCTGAAGCGCACATTAGATCTGCGGCGAGTGGCGGCTTTGATCATGTAATGATGCAAGCGGATCTCGTAATCTGATTTACGACCTTGTTATCTTGTGGGTTTTAGTAATCGGCTATGCCCTCGTACTTACCGTGCGGTTTTATGATGACTTTGAGGCGTGAGTCACGACTTGACATATTGCTTATTTATTGTGATTTGTAGTTTTGGTTATCATACATGTCTCTGCTTTATATAGACTACTATGATTTCATTTCTGATATTTTCAGTTTCGCATACTTGGTACTGTTGTCTTGACCTCGCTTGAGGGCTGCGTTCATCTGCGGTAAAGGTACTCCTCTTGTTGATCCGTTCTTAGGATCACCGTTTGACGTTAGGAAAGCTCGTTTCTCGAGTCTTAGCATTTTAGTATGGTCCTGCCGTTGTAGATATTTGCATTGAGGTATGGCGGGGCCACTGTCCGCCATTGTTGTTTTAAACTCTTAAGTGCAGTAGACTGTTGTAAGGTTGGGATATGCTTGTTCATTTTGGGGTACTTATATACATATATCTTGAAGGCAACTTTTCCAGCGTGTCTTATTTATCTTTATTTCATATTTTGGTTGTTTATATTAGTGATTTCTCGATGAATGACTACTTGGGTGCGGGTAAGGCACGATCCACGAGCCGGGCGAGTCGTGACACACAGGCCTGACACGCTCCCGAATATCCGGCGACGAACCTCAGGCGGAAGGCGGGAAGGAGCACTTTGTGCCCGGAAATGTAGACCCGATCTGTTGTTGAAATTTGTCGCCTCGAAAGTTACTGGAACTCTGCCGTCACAGCCTCTTGGGGTGACTGCGTCGGTGATCCTCACTCTCTCATCCTCGATCCGCTTGTGCATAAGCTGCGTCACGGCAATATCCGTACACAGGTGAAGGGCCGCTTTGACAGCGGTAATCATATGACTAGCCCGTCACATAGCGGTGAACTCTGTCGCCATGTATCGGCCGATAGTGTCGCATACCCGGCCAACGAGTCAAACTCGGGTTGTATTCACGATGGTCCTCCATTACGCCTCGATGACAAGAAACCATCAACACGGGCTCTCCTCATTTCGGGAGGCAAAAGTGATCGAAAGGCTTAGTGAACTCATCCCAATGCTGGACGACACGCGCTCTCGATAGCTCCCAGGACTCAAACGGTTCAGCGATATCAGCGTAAGGTAAGCTAACCTACCAGATTCGGTCTCAGAGGCCACTAAGCACTCCATAGTCACGTGTATGCTGCCGAGCGAACTCTTGAGGATCATCCTCGGATCTCGAACCATAAAACTTCGGGTGGACTACAACCCGAAAATCCCGAATCCTCAAATCGGCTCTGGGTTAGCTACTGCTCACTGTCGTGTTGCCTACCACTATGCTAGTCAATAGCACGATCTGCTCTCCATAATCTCTAAACTACGCCTGGCTGTGGGGTGGAGGTGAGTGCGGAACCTCTGGAGCTCTTGCTCTCGGCTCCTCTATCTTGTAGGTGTGGTGAGCTCGTGATCCGCCAACTACCTCGGCATGCTTTGTGCAAGTCTGGTAACCCTCTGCGTACCAGCGACTCATGCTTCTTTGCCCTTGCCACAGGCCTGGTCGCTTCCGTGGAGGCATAAGCGTTATATAAGAAGGGTGGAGAGGATTGACCTACTAGGGCGGCTCTCTTGCACGATCTCGAGAGAGAAGAATGGAAACCAATCCTAAATGTCCTGCGACCTCACGATTATAGATGTGGTGCCGCAACCTGGCGATAATCAAGACTCTACTAGACACGATGCAGTAGACACTTTACGAGGACTAAGCTCACGATACCACTTTTGTCACGACCAGGCCGGGCATGGCCCGGTGCCCTACAGGCACCCTACAGTATACATCGGAGATAATGTCGGTAAACATACATGAAACTTATAAATAAATCATCAAAGATAAAATCAGAGTTGGCGATAGAAGTGCCTTTACGGACATATAAATATACAAGAAGCGGTTGCCTCATTTCCTTTACAAAGTGACCCTGAAATGTGACTCTGAGACCTCTAAGAGTTTTACCATAACAACTTTGGCGGGACGGGGCCGTCATACCCACGAATATCATGAAACTACAACCTCGAGGAAGCGTACCAAGAGATAAGCCTCGGAGCAAATGGAGCTTTTTCCCAAAAGCGAGCAGAGATCCTAAGAGCGAGGATCACCACACAGGTACCTAAAACTGCGGGCATGAGCGGCCCGAAGAAGTCGATACAACAGTGCAGAATATGGAACAAAATAACGTCTGATGCGGATCATAAGCGTACAAAGAATGACAAGGACAAGTATAAAAATATATACCGGATCTGCGGTGTCATTACGACTTATGAACTTAATCTTACATTATTATCTATTCCATTTTCAATAAAGGTTATAGCCACGTTCTTACGCATACGTGATTAGGAAAAAATCATTAAGTTCATTACTATATAACTCACTTATCTTTCATAAGTATAATTCGGCCCTTAAAGGAGGCGCGTATACTACGACCCGATGCGGGGCGCGATCACGTCACACAAAAATCAAAGTGTGTCAGTGGAATCCCCGATCCTTGAAGCGACTATAAGTGTAAAATATAACCATATAGCCAGCGGTGTAATCCCACCTAGCGTCGGCGTACATGCACAACACGTATATATATATCTCACGCGTGGAATCCGCATCACTTTGCAGAGCAACTATAAGTGCAAAACATAACCATGTGGCCGCGTGGCATCCACCTCATTTGTCGTGCATACACAACACATATATATATATCTCACGCGTGGAATCCCAGCATCCGCGACAACTATAAGTGCAAAACGTAACCATGTGGCGCGTGGCATCCACTCTCATTTGGCGTACTGCATACACATATATATATATATATATATATATATATATATATATATATATAACGCGACGCGTGCCGAATCCCATCGTATAAGCGTAGCCATAACGTCTTTGTCGTGACCCGACCTCGGGCATGTGCCTTACCCGGGCACCCTAGTGATAACAACATCGAGAAAATCAGCGGAAATAAAGTTTAAGCGAAACAGAGACAACGTAACAAAGCAGGCCAAGCGGTCACCTTCGTGTATATACATAAAAACGAACGATTACAATCCTTTACAAACCACCTTGCAGCGATTACTACGGACCTAAGAATGTAACAACAACTATGGCGGGACGGGGCCACATCTACCACAGATGTACAAGTATCTCAATGAGGGGACTATACCAAAAAGATAAGCCTCGGAGAAAGCGGAGCTTCCAATGACTGCGATCACATGGCGGATCGACAAGCGGTGTACCTACTGCGGCATGAGCGGCCGAAGAGTCGATTACAACGGTACAGTATGTGGCGGAAATCTTGTAATGAAATCACATTTCATCATTTTATAAAACCGGTTTGCGATAAATGTGATTATGCCAAGTAAGGGCGCATATCCCGAATAATCACTCACACATAACTATGGGTCTCACGCCCATAATATCAATCATGCCCGTGGAACTCATTCCTCACTGCCGGCAGTACATGATATAAAACAACACTCATATGTGAACCTGAACACTAGATCCTGCCTGCGTCATCAAACCGAATCGGGCCAAGTAGAATCGCCCATACGGTTCAAAATCTAGTCATATCCGCCCGGGCAGAAATGCGGAAGCGACTACGGATCAAAGCTAGCCACGCGACTTGCGAGGCAAGTCTTATAGCGAAAGTACCGCCTCTGAGTCTCGCGAGATATAGCAGAGGCAAGTATCTCGGCTATCTGCGAGCACGCGATACACGAGAAATGGCCGGGACAAGTATCTAAAGTGTGCACGAACCACGTGTACAAATCAAGCCGTGATCGCTCAAATCGCGCGGCAAGCTTCATGGATTAGCGGTCCGTGGACAAATAACAAAACCCTCGCGATGGCCCGTATGCCCGGCATCTTACCTCGGAAGCATGGTCGTGAAACCATCCTCTGCGGGCGCGTGCGTGGATCATCCATCGCGTCGGCGTGTCGAAGAAATAACAAGATAATACTCAAAGTGGGCGCGTACTGCGTGGACCGTCCAGCGTGTCGGTATGTCGAGCAATCAATCGGATAACCGGCCTCCCGAGGAAACGGTGCACGCAATCAAACACTTGCACAACAAAGGCTATCACAACAAGCATAGGCAAGTTCAACGTACTTTCATTTTATGTCAACAATACGGGTTTCAAACCCAAAAATAATACCTACTTTCATTCTTTCAAAAAGACCTCTTTTTACATAAAAGATACTAATACTCGTAGTATCAAAAACACATTTCCTTTTCAAACCAAATTACTTTACTTTCGTAAAAACCTTTACAAGACTTTTAAAATCAAGTACTTTTCTTTTAAAACAACATCAAGTATACTCTTTTAAAACCCAATTAACTTACTCTTTTCAAAACAAGTAACCTATACTTAAATCAAGTTACTTCTCCTTTTCTGAAAACAAGTCGTTATAAGTCAAGTCTCTTATCTTTCAAGATTAAGTCTCTTAACTTTCTAAATCAAGTCGTTTAGCTTTCAAAATTAAATCTTCTCTTTATCTTCATAAAGTCGTTATAACTAACTTCCCATAAAGCCATTATAACACTTTATGTTTTAAACAAAATTCATTTCACACGTATCGTCTCAGTACTATATAGTTTACAACAATCGTGTTCAAGAGTATAGGAAGAATCACATCTTTTAGCTTAAACCACAAGCCGAGTCAAGTATGCGTGGCGTAGAATATCCACTTATAATAACCTGATACATCTATCAACTTCTAGTTCTCTTCGTAGAATATTCTAAATACAAGATTCCTTATTCTCTGAGAAAATTAGCGACACCTCCCCATTATCACATAAATCTCTCACTGCGGGGCCGCTACAGACAACTCCCGGGGATTACCGTCTAGGGCGTGTTCAATTACCACGATAATACTACACAAGTCTCGTAAATCTGATCGATGTAAATCTGATTCAAACCTTTATAATAATCCTTCAATATATCTAATACTCAGTTCTAAACTACTACAATATGTAATATCCAATTACAATAGGGGGACATAGATCATTACCTCGATAAGCCCAAAATTATCCAAGATTATAAGTCGATCTTGGGCAACGTTTAGCTCCAATTCCTTACGCTCCAACCCGCTCCAAGAGACCCTTAGAAGTTTCTAAACAACTTCTCTAAACACTTCAACCAAGCTATGAAGGTTTTTCTAGGGTTTCGTTTTGCGACTATTGGAATAAAGTAGTATTTCCGGGCTCCTAGTATTGAAATATCTTTGGAATACAACTAGGGATACTAGGCTAAGGTATTTGGGATTATACTACAATACACAAAGTATTTCTACTCAAGTAGGGGAGGGTTGGACGAAATAACTAAAGGGAGGGAGTATTTTTGCTATGGAAAAATCTTCAAGTGTGGGATGAATTAGTCTTCAACCTTAAGGGCGTATTTATAGAAGAAACAAGGGCCAAGATAAATGTAAGTGTATGGTCAATATTGGGCCATGTGTGTGTGGGTCCCACCACATGGCGGCAACTCTAAGACAAGTGGCTTGCCAGCATTGTTAGGTCATTCGGTCGAGGACAAGTGTCTAGCGACTTGTCCCGCATTCGACAGGTGCCACATGGGGTGACATGTGTCGCCCCAGGCTAAATCAAAATATTTCGTCTTGAAAATATCAAAATATCGAAAATCTCAAAAACAAGCGGGCCCATGGCAGTAAATTTCTCCGTGGGTCAGCGTGACCATTCAGAAAATAAAATCTCATAATTCTAATATAATCCGAAGTCCAAATACCAAATGCGGGACTCGATTCCCGTTAACGAACCTTTTCCTTCACAAAAAGCGGAAACTTTTAAAGTCGAAAAAATCACGTCTTTATTTCTTTCCAAAACTTACATGCGTATTCTCGTGCGTGCGTCCTCACATACATACCACGGAACTACGGGGTATAACATTCTTCCCCATAGAAACATTGCGTCGAATGTTCCTTCTAAATCTATAATCAAGCGTGTGTCGGTATAGTCTCATTCTTATACTTACAAAACCGTCGTACCACGATGGCGAGAATATAACATGTGCGCAAAACTCAAATCCAAGCAGCGAAATCATTTCTAATCTCACAACATCTCGCACTAGCTCCGATTTACCCTAAGGCCATTCCGGCCTTGAGGATCGATGCAGTCGAGCGCGTCCACGAACGTCGATGGTTACCTAAACTTGGGCCTAGCACCTCGTGATCCTACCACTGGCGGGACCGCCGGCCCGACCCCGCTCGCTCCGGGCTGCGGGTTGACTCGCGTCGACCTCGACCCGACCGCTATCGCCCGAACTCTTGTTCCGTCCGGAACAATCTCGCTAATCAAGTCACGAAAACCTGGTAGTGTACTTAGCTCAACTACCCTCTTATAATTCCACCGCTCGGGGACTTATCACGCGATTATACCCGCGTATACTATGCACTCAGGCAAAGGTCAAATCGTAAACAAAATCTTTTACTCAAGACGGCCTTGCATACAAGGTCCTAAGCTTTATAAATTCTAAGGCTGCGATCGTCTCGTCTCGGACTTACCGCTTTCGACCGGGCCTCTAAATCACGATTTAACATAATGCTATCTAAATATAATACTTAATACGTCCTCGCATCGTCAAAGCATACTAGTCTACAGAGTGTTAAGGATATACGAAATCAAAAGGCGGTTCGAGGACCGCTAGAAGAGAACTTTCACCGCGACCCACCTTGCAGTGCAGGTGTATGAACACCTGCCTAGTTATCGGCGAAGAACCATGGCAGATCCGAAGGCCAGTCTCGACATCGCGCTACCTGCAGTGGGACAATTCTTCGCTAAATGGCCCTGCTGTCGCGTATAAAACAAACTCTGCGAATCTGCGACACTCACGCGTGGGTTTTACCACCTGGCCACAGAGGTTGGGGTGGCTTCATCCGACAACACTCGCTCCTGAAAAAGTGAACCGGGAGCCACGACTCTGCTCACGAAGGCGTGAGGACCACTGCATGCTGGCGGAGGCGCGTAACTAGTCTCTTCTGCGATCCGCCTGAAAGTTACCAAAGGACCTGCCGTCTGGCCTTCTTACTGGCGGTATTGGTCGATCCGTCGGTCTCTCAGTTCCTCGCACCCATTGCGTAAGCCTACATGCGGGCAATGTCCGTGCCGGTGAAGAACTACACTGAGCAAGCCTCTGCCAGTAGTCATCGAGCCAGTGGCGTGGTGGTGCACTCATCCTCCATATCGCCACTGCGGGGACATATTGTGCCAACGAGTCGAACTCCACGTTGTACTCCCGAACCGTCGCCCGCTCTGTCTCGGCGTAATCATCGGCCGTGCCTCGCCATGCGGAGGCAAGAAATGGCGAAATGCCTCGAGAACTTCGTCCACGGTGGGCGCGTACTCCCAGGACAACTCGTGAATCAAACGATCGGCTGCGGTATCACGCGGCCGTCACGAAC
The DNA here is from genome assembly GCA_029844215.1 of Przewalskia tangutica. NCBI lineage: Eukaryota > Viridiplantae > Streptophyta > Magnoliopsida > Solanales > Solanaceae > Przewalskia > Przewalskia tangutica. Next base: position 97,431 of record JAQGDG010000410.1, read on the forward strand.
CTAAGACCACCGACTCGGTCTCGAAACCTTGATCGCTCTCGTGATGCTGGCATGGCTGTCGGATGAACTCCTGCGGATCATCCTCGAGCCTCGACCCGTAAAACTGGCGGCTGCGGCTCGAGAAAGTCCGCGATCTCAAACTATCGACCTCGGGTGAACCACGGGTACTCTGGCCAGGCTGCTGCATCCGGCCTATCTCGTGTCGCCCGCGATCACGGCGATGGCGGGCCATCTCGCGTACCCAGCTCCTGCTCCGGTGGGGTGGAGGTTCGAATGCAGTGGTCTCGATGGCGGCCCCATTGCGACTCTAAACTCTGCTGAAAGTGGCGGTGTCACAAAACTCGCCGTCTGAAGCACTATCTCAGGTAATGACCGGGCCTGCGCCCTCGTACTCCTACGTATCCTACTAGCGACTCTGCCATTTGCCTTGCCCATACGGGCGGGTTGCACTGCGGAGGCATAGCGGCAAAGAATACGTCGGAAGAGTCGACTTACAACACCGCTCTGAGGCACGATCTCGAGTGAGAAGAATGGAAACCAATCCTAAATGTCTGCGTCCTCACGATTATAGATGTGGTGCGCAACACAGCGATAATCAAGACTCTACTGAACGCGGTCTGTAGACACTTTCAGAGATTAGCGCTCGATACCACATTTGTCGCGGCGAGCCTCGGGCGTGGTGGTGTCTTACCCCGGTCACCCTAGTGATAACAACATCAGAGAAAATCAGCGGAAATAAAGTTTAAGCGAGGAAACGAGACAACGTAACAAAATAGGCCAACTGCGGTCACGCCGTGTATATACATAAAAGCGAGCGATTACAATCCTTTACAAACCACTGCCCACAGCGATTACTACTGGACCTCAGAATGATAAAACAACAACTATGGCGGACGGGGCCTCGCCATACCACGAATGTACAAGTATCTACAATGAGAGGACTATGCCAAAAAGATAAGCCTCAGGAGAAGCGGGCTTCCCAATTGACTGCGATCTATGGCGAGGATCGACAAGCGGTGTACCTCGAATAATCACTCGCGCGTAACTATGGGTCTCGCGCCCGTAATATCAATCATGCAGTGGAACTCATTCCTCATTGCCCGGCGGTACATGATGTAAAACAACACCCGTATGTGAACACGAACACTAGATCTGCTGCGTCGTCAAAGCGAATCGGGCAGTAGAATCACCCGTACGGTTCCAAAGCTAGTCATATCACTTCACGCGAAATGCGAAGCTTGACTACGGATCAAGCTAGCCACGCAATTGGCGAGGCAAGTACTATAGCGAGCGTGCCATAGCCTGCGTCTCGCGAGATATGATCGAGGCAAGTATCTCGAAGCTATCTACGAACTGCCGATACCGCGAAATGACCGGGACAAGTATCTAAAGTGTGCACGAACCACGTGTACAAATCAAGCAGTGATCGCTCGTCACGCGGCAAGCTTCGTGGATTAGCGGTCCGTGGACAAATAACAAAACCCTCGCGATTTGCGTGCCCGGCATCTTACCGGAAGCATGGTCGTGAAACCATCTGCGGGCCGCGTGCGTGGATCGTCCATCAGCGTCGGCGTATCGAAGGAAATAACAAGATAGTACTCAAAGTGGGCGCGTACTCGTGGACCATCCAGCGTGTCGGTATGTTCAAGCAATCAATCGGATAATGGCCTCAGAAATACGGTAGCCGAATCAAACACTTGCACAACAAAGGCTATCACAACAAGCATAGGCAAGTTCAACGTACTTTCATTTTATGTCAACAATACGGGTTTCAAACCCAAAAATAATACCTACTTTCATTCTTTCAAAAAGACCTCTTTTTACATAAAAGATACTAATACTCATAGTATCAAAAACACATTTCCTTTCAAACCAAATTACTTTACTTTCGTAAAAACCTTTACAAGACTTTTAAAATCAAGTACTTTTCTTTTAAAAAAATATCAAGTATACTCTTTTAAAACCCAATTAACTTACTCTTTTCAAAACAAGTAACCTATACTTAAATCAAGTTACTTCTCCTTTTCTGAAAACAAGTCGTTATAAGTCAAGTCTCTTATCTTTCAAGATTAAGTCTCTTAACTTTCTAAATCAAGTCGTTTAGCTTTCAAAATTAAATCTTTCCTTTATCTTCATAAAGTCGTTATAATTAACTTCCCATAAAGCCATTATAACACTTTATGTTTTAAACAAAATTCATTTCACACGTATCGTCTCTGGTACTATATAGTTTACAACAATCATGCTCGAGTATAGGAAGAATCACATGCCTTTTGGCAAACCCTGAGCAAGTCAAGTATGCCTGCGTAGAAGATCCACATAATAACCACAATACATCTATCAACTTCTACTTCTCTTCGTAGAATATTCTAAATACAAGATTCCTTATTCTACAAAAATTCGGCACCTCCCCATTATCACGTAAATCTCCTCCTGCCGGGCCGCTACGGGCAACAACTCCCGAGGATTACCGTCTAACGAGCGTGTTCAATTACGCTTCACGATAATACTACACAAGTCTCTTAAATACGGTCGATGTAAATCTGATTCAAACCTTTATAATCATCCTTCGATATATCTAATACTCGGTTCTAAACTACTCTGATATGTAATATCCGATTCTGATAGGGGGCATAGATCATTACCTCGATAAGCCCAAAATTATCCAAGATTATAAGTCGATCTGGGCAGCGTTTAGCTCGATTCATACGCTCCGACCAGCATGGCGACCCTTAGAAGTTTCTAAACAACTTCTCTAAACACTTCAACCAAGCTATGAATGTTTTTCTAGGGTTTCATTTTGCGACTATTGGAATAAAGTAGTATTTCCGGGCTCCTAGTATTGAAATATCTTTGGAATACAACTAGGGATACTAGGCTAAGGTATTTGGGATTATACTACAATACACAAAGTATTTCTACTCCAGTGGGGGAGGGTTGGACGAAATAACTAAAGGGATGGAGTATTTTTGCTATTGAAAAATCTTCAAGTGTGGGATGAATTAGTCTTCAACCTTAAGGGGGTATTTATAGAAGAAACAAGGGCCAAGATCAATGTAAGTGTATGGTCAAGATTGGGCCATGTGTGTGTGGGTCCCACCACACCACATGGCCAACGAAAATACAAGACAAGTGTGTGTCTAGCCACTTGTCCCACCATTTCGGCCAAGGTGCCACATGGGGGTGACACGTGTCGCCCCAGGCACAAATCAAAATATTTAGTCTTCGAAAATATCCAAAATATCGAAAATCTCAAAAACAAGCGGGCCCATGGCAAAAGCGTAAATTTCTCCAGTGGGTCCCAGTGACCATTTCGAAAATAAAATCTCATAATTCTAATATAATCCGAAGTCAAATACCAAATGCGGGACTCGATTCCCGTTAACGAACCTTTTCCTTCACAAATCAGGAAACTTTTCCGTCGAAAAAATCACGTCTTTATTTCTTTCCAAAACTTCTATCGTGTATTCTCAAATGCGTCGTCCTCACATACATACCACGGAACTACGGGGTATAACACGTGCCCTCGGCGTCCTCATCGTGAGTGCGGTCTTCGTGGGAGCTAGCCCGTGGAGTAATAATATAACGCCCGGAATCCTCATCGTGGATTACGTGTCTTCGTGGGAGCTAGCCCGTGGAGTAATAACAGCGAGTATCTAACGCGTCACGGCTGCGTGCCGACATCCTCATCGTATAAGCATGGCCAAGATCGATCACAATGGAAGCCTACCGTGGAATCCCCGTCGGCTGTACGTCGATAAAATGTCGGCGTCTAACGCGTCTGGTCACGTGCCGGAATCGCGTCGTATAAGCATGTCGGATCAATCATGATGGAAGCATGCGGTGGAATCCCACATCGCGTCGATGCGTCGAGTATACTTATAACGACGATCGGCCCTCAGTGAGACGCGACAGCGTAGACATATAATACTTGCACTCAAGCTATCACGAAGCAAACTAAGCAAGTTCATTAAACCTTTAGACTTCCATTTTTATAAACTCATGGCACTTCCGTTGTACACATAAAAATCGAATTTAACCCCAAGATACTAACACGTAGTATCGGGCTTGTGTACATTTCACATAAGTCACGATACTTTTAGAAATACATTTCTCGGCTTCTAAATCAAGTGACCCTTACTTTAAAGCTTTAAGCAAGTGATACCCTTAAAACAAATTATTTCCTTGATTACTTTATTAGAGAAAACCATTCTCTTAACCTTCCATAAAGCCGTTATAACCAACTTCCCATAAAGCCGTTATAACCCTTTATGGTTTTAGAAAAACCCATTCCTTTTATAACGAGAAACATACTTTTTAAAACCAAGTATTGTATACTTTCAAATCGATCCTCTTAACCTCAAAAATACAATTAGTCTCTTAACCTAGAAATCAAGTGACTCCTTTTATTATAAAACCTTAGGCAATTGATGTCTTAAAAACAAGTCATTATCTTTCCATAAAGCAAATATAACCAACTCCCCATAAAGTCGTTATATTCACTTTATACCTTAGTCAAGTACAATTTCCTATCCAAGGGACTTATACGATTAAAACGAAACAAGTATCACATCTTTAAAACTCTTCAAGTCCCTTAACTTTAATAAAACTTAAGACATCCTTAATACTTTCAAAGAAGCGAGTTAATCTCCTAACTCACCCGACTTGGCCATTCATATACTAGTAAAGGATATCAAGATCTTGTACGTCTACCGTACTATATACGTGCGATTAGTCATGCTCAAAGGATAGGAAAAGTTCTACATAGAGTAAATCACCTGACTACCTCTTAACTTCTAAGAGTAGAAGGAACGTGAAATGATACCACGGGTATATTGCATACATAGAATCATGCCAAAGGAAGGAAGAGGTTCGCGTACCTCGCGGCGATTATCGACAAGTAGCAAAATGCTCCAAAGTACTCCAACCTTGATAGCTATTCCATCCTCCAGTAGGATACTCTATGCTTAGTACTTGACTATAATGGTCACAATATGTCCATTAACCTCCTACTTCAAGCGTAGAATATTCCGAGTGCTAAGTCGCTAAATTCTACGGAAAATCGGACAACACCTCCTTTGTTTTTACTTACTTTGCCACCTTTTTCAAGGCGAATACAATAACCAAACCGCCGCGTTTAAGGCCCGATCAATGCGATCAACAATGAGGATTACACGCCTACAAGGCGTGTAAAATTCTGCCCCATAAGCGATATCAAAATAATACAACTTACTAGGCCAATTCGGCTAACTTGAAGTACTACAACATCAATTCTTATCAAATTTCCATTTCATTCCAAGTTATTAGCCTAACATGATATCAAGTCGCCAGCGATTATAACTACTATAATCTCCGAGTAAGTCCGTCACGGCGATTTCTAATAAGCGACCAATTAGTAATCCAACTTCAGTGGCTAATATAACATTTGATTTAAGCTACAAGCAATCCATAATACTTATGAACTTGACATATCAACTTCGTACTAGCAACGTATAAAGCTAACAACAACAATATAAATATAATCTTGTAACACTATTAAGAGACAAAATTATACCTCAGCGAATCTCGATCTAACTTCCAAATCCGAGTCGCTCATAGAAACTTAGAGACTCTTGAGACACTTCAATCCGCTACTTGAGACCACTTAGAACAACACCAACCAATTTCCTTGATCTTACACAAAACCTAGAAAGACAACTAGGTTTTAAGCTGCGACTAACCCAAAACTATCTTTTTAGAGATTTTCTATTGAGATACACTCATGATACCCTCATGAACCTTGGTTTAAAGTGTGGAGCTTAAAGAACAAGGAACAAAAATTTTTGTAATGAGAGCTAGCCCAGGCAGAGAGCTCTAGTGAGAGTTCTTCAAATTTTGTGAAATTTTGGCTAAGTGTTAAGCTTGTCTTGCACTACTAGTATTATATAGTGTAATGGAGGGTCGTGATATAAACAAATGGGTGGTCTAGATAAGCTCTGCAAATATCAAGCCTTTGAGGGTCCTTTGACTTGGTCAAGATTATCAAGCTTGCTCTTGCAAGACTTAGTCATCAGACTATAGTCGATGACCATTTTGGCCATGCCTAATTCGACGAGCATCGATAAGGGGTGACGCGTGTCGCCTCCCGTTAAATCACGATAATGCGTTTCAGACAATTTCATAATTAGATAAATTTTTACAAGTCTCAAATCTTAACAACTTGTGAGTTCTTACGTCGTTCTTAAAACATGTCACAGTAAATCGTGGTGTAACAAGCGCGGCCCGAAGGAGAGTCGATTACAACGGTACCAAGTATGTGGCGAAAATCGTAAATGAAATCATAATAGTCTATATAAAATAGGAGACATATATGATAAACAATTTACGATATACAATATATGTGATCATGTCAAGTCGAGGACTCGCGCCTCAAAGTCATCACTCAAATATAACCATGGGTCTCGTGCCCATGATATCAATCATGCGGTGGAATTCCTTCCTCAGCTGCCGACGATCCGTGATATAAAAACACCAAGGAATACCATGAACATCAGGTCCCGCGTGTCATAATAAAACCATGCGGGGTAAATGCGAAGGCATGGCGACTACTAGAACCCACCGTACCAACAATGCTATAAAGCGTATCTGAGTCTTTCTCTGCCAAATGATCGAAGTTGGGCGGCTCGCGCGATATCATTGTCGCGTCTAATCTGGAACTCCGCGATTCCGCGTAGGCCACATATAGGCCCGCGTGAGGTATTCCTCGCGTCGTGGGCGACTAACCCTCGGCATAGTCACGGACTCGCGATCGCGTAGCGCGTAGACGCGTGTGGTATTCCTCGCACCGCGATCACGGAACTCCGCGACTCGCGCATAGGTCCCGTGGACCCGCGTGAGGTATTCTCGCATCGGGGCGACAACCCCGACATCATAACAAGTCGGGGGTAAGTGATATAATACCCGACAGCGGGCTTATCGTTAAACAACGTAAGCCTGATAAGAAAAACCCTTACCTGGCGTCACAAGACACTAACAGCGTGGCGTCATAACATGTTCACTTTATCGAGCCAACGAAAGTATTACAAGGCTATCACAAAACATAGGCAAGTTACTCGCACAAGGTACTTTCGTTTCATGTCGACAAATTGGGTTTTAACCCCAGTACTACATACTTTAACTCTTTAAAAGAGCCATTTCTTTCACAAAGTCACCACGATACCGTAGTATCAAAATAGCGTAACTATCTTTTTAAGTGAACCAAAACAATTTCCATACCTTATTTTTAAACCAACATAAGACAAAACCATACCTTTCTTTTAAACCAAAACACTTGTGTTCTCGAGTCTCTTTTCTTTTAGAAGACAAGTTCCTTACTTTGGAATTTAAGAAAAAGCAATACTTGTTATTAATGACCTTATTAAAGCAACCGTGATCTAGGAAATGTAATACAATTTTGTCTTATCTTAGCTTACATGCGGATGGAGGTTTCTACTTGTTTTAATAATATTAATTATTTGTCAATATAGTTTCCTTTATTAGCAGCTGCGATGGGTTGTTCGATATTTATTCTCATTTCCATGATCAATATAACATTATTATTCAAAACCAAGTACTCATTACTCACGAATGAGGTTTCACAACTTTCCACAAAATTCAAGTTCTTCACATATCAAATCAAGTCAAATATAAGTCAAGTCTCTTATCTTTTAAAAAATCAATAAACCGTTCTTTTACTACGTAAAGTTGTTATAATTAACTTCCCGTAAAGCCATTATAACACTTTATGTTTTAAATAAACCAAATTCATTTTACACGTCGTCTATAGTACTATATATATATTTCACAAATATCATGCTAGAAAAGATAGGAAGAAGTTCACATACCTCGCGTCGATTATCGACAATTAGCAAAACGCTCGAAGTACTATAACGCGCTGGCCTTTTCCACCGCTTCAAGTAGAATCGCTACTCGTAGTACTTCCACCTATAATGGCTATGAAGCGTCTATTAACCTCTGGTTCTCTTGTAGGATATTTCTAAAAACAAGGTTCCGTATCCTACGGAAAATTCGTGACACCTCATAGTTTCTACTCAATTATCCACCTTTTCTAAGGCCCGATAACCGTAATTAATATACTAATTTAAAGAAGGGGATAACACGCCCAAACGGAATGCGATTAACAATCTCTTCTTCATATGACAATAACTAAGGAAGGGATAACACGCCCGAAGCGGAACACGATTAACAATCTCTCGCCATAATAACAATAAGTAAAGAAGGGATAACACGTCAAGCGGGCGCGATTAACAATCTCTCCTTCATAATAACAATAAGTAAAGAAGGGGATAACACGCCCAAGCGGAGCGCGATTAACAATCTCTCCTTCATAATAACAATAAGTAAAGAAGGGGATAACAGCCCCAGAACGCGATTAACAATCTCTCCTTCATAATAACAATAAGTAAAGAAGGTCAAGTAAATATAGTCCAAAGTAGATACGGTCCAAAGTAGATACGGTCCTTAAGTTAGGGTCCTTGGCCAGCTTTTACAATTTTACTTATCAATTACTTCATTAGTCCTTCAACTTATATTCCAATCTTATTATAAGTTATAGTTCCTTTGTTGTTAACCTCTTAATAAGTAATGGATACATTTTTACCATTTTAATGGATAATATACCAATTTTCCTTTTAACATCTTACCAAGATCCAAATCTTTCTTTACATCTTATAGTCCATAATATACTTCCAATATATGTATAATATCCATATATACATAATAATCAACTTCACAAAGAGGTTAAGGTTCATTACCTCAAGATAGTCCAAAAAACGTGACTGTCCAGATTTTTAGCCACTGCTTCGTCAGCTGAACGTGTAACGTTGATAACTCTCTACTCCAGTGTCCTATCGACGATAGGTTTGTTGAGTTGGAAACTAGACTCGACGAACTTCATTTTATGATTTTGAAACACCCAAAAACTCCTAATATGCTAGGAGATATTCCCTTCCAAACTTGACTAAAAATCTGTCCAAAACAGTCCCGAAAATCTGCCCACTCTCGGCCAAGGGGGGTTTTTTTGAGGCTAGGGGTGTGAAATCTTGTCTAACTCTTGGTTAATAATCTTCCTAAAACATTAAGGAAGAACACTTATAAGTTTAAGACTTTTTGGACAACATTAGGCTAAGGAAGGGGTTGGACGAGAACTATAGGAAAGGGGAGAGAAAACATTTCAAGTCTTGAAATGTTCTAAGTGTACTAGAGGGGTTTATATAGCACAACCAAGGGTTAGGATTGAAACATGTGTATGGTATAGATGTGTTTGTGTAGGTTCCTTTCTCCATTTGTCCCACAAAATCCATGCAAGACCTTGACCATTTGACTTGCCCACTACTTGCCCCAAAACCGTCCATAGCCATGCACAAAACCATGCAAGACTTTTGGCCACTTGTCTTGCCCACTTGGGGTGATACATGTCGTCCTCCTATTGGTCCAAAATATTTTATCTCTCGGAAAAAATTCCATAATCGTAAAAATATTGAAAACGTAAAATTTCCTTCACAAGGTTCGGAATAATTTCCGTCGGAAAACAATTCTTTCATTCTTACCCTAATTAGGGCGTATACGTTAAATGCGTATGTCCTCACATACATACTCGGAACTACGAGGTATAACATTCTTCCCCCAAAACATTCGTCCGAATGTTCCTTCAGAATCTCCAAACATGCAATGGGTATATTCTTCCCTACTATACTTACGAAACCAATTATGCCACTCATTGCCATAATACAAAATACGTGAAAAATCTCACATCCGAGCCAAAGAAGAATCATCTCTAAAGCGTATAACAATACTATTAGCTCCACCCATAGTCAAAGGATACTCCCGCATCTTTACTTCATAAAAGGAACACTTCTATGTTCTTAACACATCTTCGCCTGTTTTCTTACTCGTCGTACCCTCCTCGTATACTCGAACTTTTTCTAGTATCCATATCACATTTCTGTCATCGCTTCAGTTTGTAAAATCTCGGGGTTACTATCTTCAACTTGGTTGTCATTAACTGGGAACACTCTGGATGAATCTCTGATACTCTTCCGAATCATAGCAACATGAAAGGCCGGACGTCTTGCCTCACAAGTCGGACGGCGATTGCTAACATAGGCAACTGGCCTATTCTACAAATGATCTGAAAGGCCCAAGTACCTCGGGCTAAGTTTCCTTTCCAAATCTCATCACACCGCCAGGTGGTACCTTCAAGAAGACCCAGCGTCCTGAACTCCAAGTGTTGGCGCCCGATTATCCTGAGACTTGGTTGACTCTGCTGCTAATAACCTCTTACGGATAAGCTTCACCTTATCCACATCTGCGAATCAAGTATGGACCAACTATCTGAACCTTGCCAACGTCAGACAATCGGCAACCTACACTTCCGCCCATCTGAGGCTTCGTAAGGCGCCGTCAGAATCTTGAAATGGTAGCTATTATAATACCCCCTCAACACGAGGCAAATAATCCTCACCGCTCCCCCGAAATCAAAACACCGGCCCGTAACCTATCCTTAAATGTCTGGATAAAACGTGATGTTTGTCCGTCGGCTCGAGGGTGGATGCAATACTGAGACTCACCGGAGTTCCTAACCTCGCCTGGTAAAGCATCACGACCGTTCGGGGCAGTGGTAGTGCCTTACCGGCGCCCAGTAGTCATACATCGGAGAAATCGGCGGAATATAAAACATACGGATATGAAACAAGAGATAAGATAATAAAGCAGGCCAAAAGCTGTTGCCTTCTTGCATATATATCTGAAATTTTGAGCAGTTACATCCTTTACAACCACGCCCACAGCGATACTCTACGGACTCTGAAAGTAACAACAACTATTGTTATACCGTATTTCGAGTATGCGTGGGGGCGTCGTAGAAATTTTCGAACTTCTTTAGGCTTGGCGAATTCTTTTGTGCACAACACCCGGTTAAGTCGTTTTTCGGCGAAGCGTTTTCCACGACTTCGTAGGGAATTTCGGCTATGTCATTTATAATTTTTGCGGATTTTTAGAGGCGTAACATTTTGGACCAACAAGAGGCGACACTTGTCACCTCAATTGGTGAAGGTTGGCGGACGAAATGGGCAAGGATTGTACGTTTTTGTGTTGAATTGTGGTCAAGGGTTAGGTAGGATATTTTGTGTAGATGGATAAGGTTGCACGTGGCTTAATCTTGGCCTTACACTTGCTATGCACTTGTCTTCATCTTGGCCATTGGTTGGCCTTCACTTGACCTATAAATACCCCTTAGTTGATGAACTTTCTTCATCAAAACTTGAGCAATCTACCTAAGTCTCAAAATACTCCCTCCTCTTACTTACTTTCGTCCACACTGCCCCCATGAGAAGCCTTGGCAGAGGTCTACCCCCTAGCCTAGTTGTTTTAGTATAATACCCCTTTTGTGGTATAAATACTCTCAAGTATTGTTATAATGCCCAAAATACTTTAGCCAAATACCTTGTAGTACTTTCCAAAGTACCCTTTTTACAAAGCCAGAAAATACTATTATACTTCCTCGATCCACAAAAATGAAACCCTAAGTAAATCTTCACCGTAGTTGAAGTCATAAGTAGAAGTTGGTTAGAACTTCTAAGGGTTGGTTGGAGCAGTTGGGCGCCGGAGTAGGAGCTAAGCGTTGTTCGGGATCGACATATAAACTCGGATAATTTTGGGCTTATCGAGGTAAACATTCTTGACCATACATTTGTAATTGGAAATTACATGTTGTAGGAGTATATAGTTAAGTATACTAGATATAGAACTGAACATAGTTGTGCGGCAATGTCTTTTGACTTAAGCCTGAATAATACTTACGGCGATGTCTTGCGACTTAAGCCTGAATTTAAAGAAGAGAATGAAGCGTAATTACATGGGGTGTATTCTGATGGACTTGTGTAACATTCTTGTGTAGTAGAATTGTACACGTCAGGTTAGGCGTGTTAACCCCACTGGTTGGCTTGGTAGCCGGCTCGATAGAGGAGGAGATTTCTGTTTGTTGCGGGGTGGGAGGTCTTTGAATTTTACGTAGAATATTCTCGTCGGGATCTAAAGATATTAATAGCGCTTTGTGGCCTCTATAGGTTGTAGTACTACGTGTGGGTGATACGCTTGGCGAGAGTGTGGCCAAGCGGTTTGAGTACTTGGGCGTTTTGCTATTAGTCGATAATCGTCGCGAGGTATGTGAACCTCTTCCTATCTCTTCTAGCATGATATGTGTGAACTATGTAGTGCGGTGAGCGTACATGTGCTAAATGTATTTGATTGATGTAAAACATAAAGTGTTATAACGGCTTTATGGGAAGTTGGTTATAATAGCTTTATGTGGATAACCACATCTTTGTGGTTTTTAAAAGGTAACGATTTGAATAATAAGCGGCTTGATATGTGTTAATAAAGAACTTGAAGCATTTCAAAAGATTTATGAATCGTTTTGAAAGAATGAGTATTACTTGGGTTTTGAAAGCTTAAGAGTTATACTAGCTTTATGGGAAGTTAGGAATAACGGCTTAGAATGTTTCTTGATTTCGGAAATCAGAATGTGTATCGACAAATCACTGCAGCGTTAATAAAAGGAAAATGTATTGACTAAAGAAGTATTATTAAAACCAGTAGAAACCTCCATCTGCATAGAAGCTAAGATGAGACAAAATGATATTACATTTCTAGATCATGTTTGCTTAATAAGATTGAGTATAAACAAGAATAACCTACTCACATAAGACATAGGTTTCTCAAAGCGTTTAAAGGAGAATTATGTTTTAAAGGATTTAAAACTATGAACTCTGAAACCTTTTTCTAAAATGAGAAACTTGAGCATTGAAATTAGGCAAACTTGAACGTTTGGAAAATAAGGTTGTCACTTGATTTTACAAAGGAAAGCATTTTGGTTTACTTAACAATGTTAGTCACTCAAATTTTATACTACGGGTATCGGGTGACCTTTGTAAAAGAAATGGATCTTAAAAGGAATTTAACGGACGTAGTACTTTAAGGTTAAAATCGGACTTTGATATAAAATGAAAGTACCTTGAGTCGTGTGTAACTTGCTTATACTTGTTGTTATGAAACTTGACCATGTTACGTGTGATAGCCTTGTTGTGTAAATGCGTGTTCTACTCGACTCACAGGTTCATCAGGGAATGTATATCACTTGACTCAAGGTCATCAGGAATGTATATCACTTGATTCTGGGTTCATCCGGGAATGTATTTCACTCGACTAGGTTCATCCGAATGTGTTTCACTTGATTCTGGTTCATCAGGAATGTATTTCACTTGAGGACCGGTTCATCAGGAATGTATTTCACTTGAGGTCAGGTTCATCCGAATGTATTTCACTTGACTCTGGGTTAAATCAGAATGTATTCCACTCGACTCTAGGTTCATAGGATGAGCAGGAATGTATTCCACCCTTTTCTATATTGGGTCCATAAGATGGGCGAGACACATTATCGTATCACATGATTTGTACCTAGGCTGGCGGTGAGGAAGGAGTTCCAGGCGTGAGGATGACTTTTAGGCGTGAGTCACGACTTGACATATGTTGCTCTTATGTTGTGGCGTAGTTTGGTTATCATATATGTCTCTGCTTTATAGACTATTATGATTTCATTTCTGATATTTCTGATTTCACATACTTGGTACTGTTATGCTTGACCTCCTTGAAGTGCGTTAAATGCATGAGTAAAAGGTACGTCAGTGTCGATCCAGCTTTTAGGATCACCTTTTGTATTGGGAAGCTCCGTTCCTTGGAGGCTTATATTTTGGTATGTTACCACAGTGCAGTAGATTCTTATACATTCGAGGTATGGCGGGCCTGTCCGTCATAAACGTTGTAAAATCTTAAGTGCATGCTTTGTTGTGGGCGAGGATTGTAAAAGGATAAGCTATTGGTATTTATGTATATATGATGAAGGCAACTATTTTGGTTGCTTTGTTTATTTATCTTTTCTCGTAATTCATGTTCATGTTTTTATTTCTGATTTTCTCGATGTTGTATCACTAGGGTGCGGGGTAAGGCACGATCCGCGGGCGAGTTGGTCGTGACAAAAGTGGTATCGAGCGATTAGTCCTCGGAAAGTGTCTGACCGTGTCTAGTAAGTCTTGATTATCGGTGTGTTGTGCGCCACATCTATGTCGAGGAGGCTGCGAGACATTTAGGATTAGTTTCCATTCTTCTCATTACGAGATCGTGCCTTAGAGTGTGTGATAAATTGGACCCCTGGCGTATTCCTTTCCTTTACGATTATGCCTCGCGTAAAACCTTGAGCCCGGAATAGGCAAAGCGATCGAGGCGTTAGTGAGATCTGAGAGAATGCGAGGCGCGGCGCGATCGATGCACGAGCGATGCCCAGCGGCGGTTTCGCGGCCCGGCACCAGCGAGTTTAGAGCGCGGCGATGGCTGCTGAGACTCTGATACACGAGCCTCGGTCCGCCGCGGCTGGCGATGAGATGAAGTACAAGAGATGGCGATTCGCGGCGAGTCGTGGCAGATATGAGGATAAGTGGATCGTGATTCGGCCCAGCGGCACCGTAGTTCACCCGGCGACGGTTTGAGGCTACGGGACTTCACGAGTTGTAGCCCTCCGGTGTTCTATGGATCGAGAGCGAGGCGACCCTCGGGAGTTTATCAGACATTCTGACGGATCGTGAGTGATCGAGCCTCGAGCGAGTCGGTGGTATTGGGTTCGCATCAGTGCGTGATCTGCGATTGGTAGTTTGATTCGTGGGAGCTGTCCGGGAAGAGCATGCACTTCCAGCGATTTGGGGCGAGTTCTCGAGGCATTTCTTGCACATTTCTTGCCTCCGCGGATGAGGAGGCTCGGGCGCAATTTTTGGCGTTGAGCGGGGCGGGCGGGCGGTTAGAAGTACAATGTGAGTTCGACTCATTAGCTCGGTATGTTCCATGTAATAGCGGATATGGAGGGCGAGTACCGCTACGTCACGGGCTGGGCGATTACTTAGCGAGCATGCGGGTGTAGCTCTTGGCGGGCATGGACATTGCCGCGTGCAGCTTCATGCACTAGGATGTGAGGCACGGAGAGGTCGGCGGAATGGCGAGATCGGCGAAGAGGCGAGCAGCGGGTCCTTTGGTAACTTTCGAGGTGAACGCCTCGTGGCGATCTAGTTATGTACCTCGCCCATCTGAGTGGTCCTCCAGCGATCTTGGTCGTTCGGGGTATTGGGAGCTGGTCGAGCTCGGGGCTTAGTTCCGCGAGTTTACGTGAGTGCTAGCGGCCAGGATTCATGTCCCCCTCGGTGTGCGCGATGTGGCAAACATCATCGGGAAATGTCGTCTTTCTGGTGCTTGTTTCACTGCGGCCGTCGAGGGCCATGTGACGAGGCGTGCTTATAGGAGAATGCCGCGGCTTGGCGCGACCTCTGGATCGATGGCGAGTTAAGCCGCCTTCTACGATTATGCGCCTGCGAGTGGACTTATGATTAGAGTGGGCGGTAAGCCGGTATATCATAACCACCTAGAGGCTTGTATGTTTTGATGTTATGTTAATGTGTTAAGTGTTATGTTGGATAGCTTTATGCTAAAATGTGATTTAGGAACACAGTTGGGGAAAAAGGGTAAGCACAGGGTGAGATAATGATGAACCTTAGAATATTACGGTTGAGACCTTAGATGTAAAGTAGTCTTGAGTACAAGATTTTGCAGTGATCCTTGTCGAGTGCATTTTATGCCTAGAATATATTGTGTGATAAGTCTGCAGGTTGGGTAAATGAAAGTGGTATCTTTCGTGATGTGATTTAACAAGGTTGTTCGGATCGAAGCGAGAGAGTCGGCGTGTGAGGCTCGGGTTGAGGGCGTGTTGCGTGTCAACCGTGGCCGGAATGAGGTGGGGTCAGCTGCGGGTGGTCACGCCCGGTAGGGTCACGAGGGTGCTAGGCCCAAGTTTAGATGACCATCGTGTGAGTTCGTGGATATGTTCGACTGGCGGGTCGTGAAGGCGGAAGTGGCCTTAAGGAAGATTGAGGCTAGTAAGATAACCAAGTTGGAGGTGGTGACTCCAAGGTTTGGAGAAGCAGGCGATAAGCGAAGTGGAATGCATTATCTTGGAAGAGTTCAAGAGTTCGAGAAAGTCTGACGAGTAAGGGTAGAGGCGAGCATGTATTGCGAGCATAGATGATCATTTCTTGTAAAGGGAGAAGGTCTGAAGGATGTATATTTTAGACCTCGGGAATCGCATGCGATCGGCACCATTTGTTGGGTCGTAGGAGTGACACTAGAACCTCGCGGCAAAGTGACAAAAGTTTGTGATGTTAGAGGTGTTTCCTCGTGGACTTGGATATAAGTATTTGCGTGCATATGTTGTTTAAGTGGCGGTTGTGGCGTTGGCAACTTATTAGAAGAACTTTATCGTTATCAGTCTTGAGAAGGAACATTGGGACGAATGTTTCTAAGGAGAGAATGTTATACCGTATTTCAGTATATGCGTGGGGGCGTGCGTAGAAATTTTCGAACTTCTTTAGGCTTGGCGAATTCTTTTTGTGCACAACACCCGATTAAGTCGTTTTTAAATGCGAAGCGTTTTCCACGACTCGTAGGAATTTCGGCTATGTCATTTATAATTTTTGCGGATTTTTAGAGAGGCGTAACATTTTGGACCAACAAGAGGCGACACTTGTCACCTCAATTGGTGAAGGTTGAGCGGACGAAATGGGCAGGATTAGTACGTTTTTGTGTTGAATTGTGGTCAAGGGTTAGGTAGGATATTTTGTGTAGATGGATAAGGTTGCACGTGGCTTAATCTTGGCCTTACACTTGCTATGCACTTGTCTTCATCTTGGCCGTTGGTTGGCCTTCATTGACCTATAAATACCCCTTGGTTGATGAACTTTCTTCATCAAAACTTGAGCAATCTACAAGTCTCAAAATACTCCTCCCTCTTACTTACTTTCGTCATACGCACACCCCCCAGCCTAGTTGTTTTAGTATAATACCCCTTTTGTGGTATAGAAATACTCTCAGTATTGTTATAATGCCCAAAATACTTTAGCCAAATACCTTGTAGTACTTTCCAAAGTACCACTTTTACAAAGCCAGAAAATACTATTATACTTCCTCGATCCACAAAAATGAAACCTAAGTAAATCTTCACGTAGTTGAAGTCATAAGTAGAAGTTGGTTAGAACTTCTAAGGGTTGGTTGGAGCAGTTGGGCGCCGGAGTAGGAGCTAAGCGTTGTTCGGGATCGACATATAAACTCGGATAATTTTGGGCTTATCGAGGTAAACATTCTTGACCTTACATTTGTAATTGGAAATTACATGTTGTAGGAAGTATATAGTTAAGTATACTATATATAGAAGCGAACATAGTTGTGCGGCAATGTCTTTTGACTTAAGCTGAATAATACTTACGGCAATGTCTTGCGACTTAAGCTGAATTTAAAGAAGAAGCGACTGTAATTACATGGGTGTATTCTGATGAGCTTGTGTAACATTCTTGTGTAGTAGAATTGTACGTCCGGTTAGGCGTGTTAACCCCACTGGTTGGCTTGGTAGCCGGCCTCGATAGAGAGGAGATTTCATTTGTTGCGGGAGAGTCTTTGCCAATTTTACGTAGAATATTCTCGTCGGGATCTAAAGATATTAATAGGCGCTTTGTGGCCTCTATAGGTTGTAGTACTACGTGTGGGTGATCTGCTTGGCGAGAGTGTGGCAGCGGTTTGAGTACTTGGGCGTTTTGCTATTAGTCGATGTCGTCGCGGTATGTGAACCTCTTCTATCTCTTCTAGCATGATATGTGTGAACTATGTAGTGCGGTGAGCGTCATGTGCTAAATGTATTTGATTGATGTAAAACATAAAGTGTTATAACGACTTTATGGGAAGTTGGTTATAATAGCTTTATGTGGATAAGCACATACTTTGTGGTTTTAAAAGGTAGCGATTTGAATAATAACTGGCTTGATATGTGTTAATAAAGAACTTGAAGCATTTCAAAAGATTTATGAATCGTTTTGAAAGAATGAGTATTACTTGGGTTTTGAAAGCTTAAGAGTTATACTAGCTTTATGGGAAGTTAGGTATAACGGCTTAAGAATGTTTCTTGATTTGAAATCAGAATGTGTATCGACAAATCACGGCAGCGTTAATAAAAGGAAAATGTATTGAATAAAGAAGTATTATTAAAACCAGTAGAAACCTCCATCTGCATAGAAGCTAAGATGAGACAAAATGATATTACATTTCCTAGATCATGGCTGCTTAATAAGATTGAGTATAAACAAGAATAACCTACTCACTTATAAGACATAGGTTTCTCAAGCGTTTAAGGAGAATTATGTTTTAAAGGATTTAAAACTATGAACTCTGAAACCTTTTTCTAAAATGAGAAACTTGAGCATTGAAATTAGGCAAACTTGAGCGTTTGGAAAATAAGGTTGTCACTTGATTTTACAAAGGAAAGCATTTTGGTTTACTTAACAATGTTAGTCACTCAAATTTTATACTACGGGTATCGGGTGACCTTTGTAAAGAAATGGATCTTAAAAGGAATTTAACGGACGTAGTACTTTAAGGTTAAAATCGGACTTTGATATAAAATGAAAGTACCTTGAGTCGTGTGTAACTTGCTTATACTTGTTGTTATGAAACTTGACCATGTTACGTGTGATAGCCTTGTTGTGTAAATCTTGTGTTCTACTCGACTAGGTTCATCAGGGAATGTATATCACTTGACTCTGGGTCATCAGGAATGTATATCACGATTACGGTTAAATCAGGAATGTATTTCACTCGACTCTAGGTTCATCAGAATGTGTTTCACTTGATTAGGTTCATCAGAATGTATTTCACTTGAGGCCAGGTTCATCCAGAATGTATTTCACTTGAGGGCCGGTTCGTCCAGGAATGTATTTCACTTGACTCTGCAGGTTCATCAATGTATTCCACTCGACTCAGGTTCATGAGCGGATGAGCAGAGATATTCCACCCTTTTCTATATTGGGTCCATAAGATGGGCCGAGACACATTATCGTATCACATGATTTGTACCTAGGCTGCGGCGGTGAGGAAGGAGTTCCACGGGCATGAGGATGACTTTTAGGCGTGAGTCCACGACTTGACATTGCTCTTATGTTGTGAGCGTAGTTTGGTTATCATATATGTCTCTGCTTTATAGACTATTATGATTTCATTTCTGATATTTCTGATTTCACATACTTGGTACTGTTATGCGACCTCCTTGAAGTGCGTTCATCTGCGAGTAAAAAGGTACATCAGTGTCGATCCGCTTTTAGGATCACCTTTCAGCGTATTGGGAAGCTCGTTCCTTGGAGGCTTATCTTTTGGTATGTTACCACAGTGCAGTAGATTCTTATACATTCGAGGGTATGGCGGAGCCTGTCCGTCATAAGCTGTTGTAAATCTTAAGTGCATGCTTTGTTGTGGCGGGGTTTGTAAAAAGGATAAGCTATTGGTATTTATGTATATATGATGAAGGCAAGCTGTTTTGGTTGGCTTGTTTATTTATCTTTTCTCGTAATTCATGTTCATGTTTTTATTTCCGTGATTTTCTGCGATGTTGTATCACTAGGGTGCGGGTAAGGCACGATCACGGGCAGGTTGGTCGTGACAACTATGGCAGGGCGAGGCCATGTACCACGAATGTCTGAGAACCTCTGACTCGAGGAACATGCAAAAGATAATCCTCGGAAGCGGAGCTTCCAATCTGTTGGTGTGATCTGGCGAGGATCAACAACCGATGTACCTCACTGCGGCATGAGCGGCCCCGAAAGGTCGATCTGGTACAGTATGTGGCGAAATATTGTAAATGAAATCATAACGATCTAAAATAAAGCAGGAGACATGTATGATAACAAAACTACGATTCACAACATAAAAGCGATCATGTCATGTCGGGACTCGCGCCTCAAAGTCATCCCTGCGTACGTGGAACTCCTTCCTGCTTGCCGTGATCTAGGTATAAATCATGTGATACATATAACATGTCTCGGCCCATCCCATGGGACTCGAGGTGGAATCGTATGGAATACATGTCTCGGCCCATCTCATGGGACTCGATAGGAATCGTACATGTCTCGGCCCATCTCATGGGACTCGATAGGAATCGTAGATGTCTCGGCCCATCTCATGGGACTCGATAGAAATCGCACATGTCTCGGCCGATCTCATGGGACTCGATAGAAATCGCACATGTCTCGGCCCATCTCATGGGACTCGATAGAAATCGCACATGTCTCGGCCCATCTCATGGGACTCGATAGAAATCGCGTGTCTCGACCCGTCTCATGGGACTCGATAGAAATCGTATGGAATACATTCGGTTCATCCCATGAGCGCGGTGTCGTGTGAAATACATTCGGTTCATCCGTGAGCAGCGGTATAAATTGACCATAACATTTAAACGCTCTTTTAAGACAGATTAAGATAATACCATGTTTTCCTTTTTAAAATCAACTAAGGCAATATTATGCCCTTCTTCTTAAACCAAAACATTTTCCTTCTTAAAGTCGAGTAACAACATTCTTTTCCAAAAGTTCAAGTTTGCCTAATTTCAAATACTCAAATTTCTCATTTTCGAAAGGTTTCGTAGTTCATAGTCTTAATCACTTAATAAGATAATTCTCTTTTAAAACAATTTGAGAAACATATGTCTTATGTGTGAGTAGGTTATTCTTGTTCATAACAATCTTATTAAGCGACCGTGATCTAGGAAATGTAATACAATTTTGTCTTATCTTAGCTTTACATGCGGATGGAGGTTTCTCTTGGTTTTAATATAATTACTTCTTGGTCAATACATTTTCCTTTATTAGCAGCGATGGTTCGTTCGATACTTATTCTCATTTCCGAAATCAGTAAAACATTATTATTTAAAAACCAAGTACTCATTACTCACGAATGAGGTTTCACACTTTTTAACAAAATTCATATCAATTCAATTAAGTCAAGTCGATTATCTTTTAAGATCACGTTTTCACGACCCGAACCCGGGCCCGTGACTGGTGCCTTACCCCGGGCACCCTAGTGATACAACATCAGAGTAATCAGCGGAACATAAAACAAGACATGAAAATATTATGAAGTAAAGCGATGGTCGGAGAAAACTTGCCTTACGGAATATATATATAGATCAATTTAAAACCGACGATCCACGTCCATTACAACTCGCCCAGCGGTACTACGGACCTCAAGAAAGATATGACAACAATGGCGGGACGGGGCCCGCCATACCACGAATGTAAATACCTACAGCGACGGACTATACGTGATAAGCCTCGGAGAAGCGGAGCTTCCCATCTGACTGTGACCCAGGGACTAGGATCAACGGCGGTGTACCTCGACTGCGGCATGACGCGGCCCGAAGGAGGTCGATCAACGGTACAGTATGAAGCGTAAAGTACTTAAATGAAAACATATCATTTTAAAATCGGTTTTGCAAGTATGTATGAAACAACGAGTAACGCGCATAGTGCCGCATCATAAACAAGAGCAACAATAGTTAAAGCGTAACGAGTCTTTTCTAGGTGCGAATGATCGGCGGGGCCAATTTCGTAGTATCACCGTGCAAGCCTAATCACGGACTCTCGTAGTCGCGTAGGCCACTCACGTAGGCGCGTAAGTCGTAACCCGCGTCGGCGTAGCTACTCCTCGGCGTCGTCACGGACCCGCGATCCGCATGGCCGCGAGACCGCGTGACCACGAGGGCATGAGCTAACACGGAACTCCGTAGTTCGCATGGATCCACGGACGCGTGAGGTATTCTCGAATCATGGTCCCGGACCACGAGTCTACCCGCGTGGAGGCGACAACCTCCGGAAATATGTCAAGAGGTGAGTGATATTATACTAACATAACGACTTATCGTTACCTGACATAAGCCTGACAAGAATACTCTCTTTTCGCCAAGCGTTACAGACACTAACACGTAACATCATATCACGTCTACTTATCAAATCAACGAAAGTATTACAAGGCTATCACAAACCAACACAATCAAGTTATACACACGAGGTACATTACATTATATGATTAACAAGATCAGTATCTATTCCCAAAGTACTTCATACATTATCTTTTAAAGATCGTTACGTTTACAAAGTCACCTGATACGTAGTATATGAAAATAGAGTGATTATCCTTTGAAGTAAATCAAAACAATTCTCTTCGTAAAATCAAGTAACAACATTCTTTTCCAAATGTTTTAAGTTTGCCTAATTACAATTACTCAAGTTTCGTTTTGAAAGGTTTAGTAGTTCATAATTTTAATCACTTAATGATATAATTCTCCTTTAAAAGCAATTTGAGAAACATATATACGATCGTGAGTAGGTTATTCTTGTTTATAACAATCTTATTTAAGCGACCATGATCTAGGAAATGTAACATCATTTTGTCTCGTCTTAGTTTCTATGCGGATGGAAGTTTCTCTTGGTTTTACTAATACATTATTAGTCAAAACATTTCCCTTTATTAGCGACTTCGTGGTTTGTTCGATACTTATTCGATTTCGAAATCGGTAAACATTATTGCTTTTAAAATCAAGTACTCATTACTCATGAATGAGGTTTTACAACATTTTTTTAACAAAAGTTAATTACCAAGTAAAACAAGTTAAGTCTCTTATCTTTTAAGATCAATAAACCATTCATTTTACCATTCTTAAGGCGTTATACCTAACTTCCCGTAAGCTAGTATAACTCTTATGTTTTCAAAACCAAGTATTATTCTTACATTAAAAATGATTGTTCTTTTGAAGTACTTGGATTCTTTATTATTACACGTCAAGTCGGTTATAAGTCAAATCGATTACCTTTTAAAATCATAAGCATTTTCTTACTTACATAAAAATTGTTATAACCAACTTTCCATAAAGCGTTATAACAACATGTTTCAAACCAATCAAATCGCTTAACACGTATGCGTCTACCGTACTATATAGTTATACACATATCATGCTAGAAAAGGTAGGAAGAGGTTCACATCGCGGCGATTATCGACTAATAGCAAAGCGCTCCAAATACCTCAAGCCGGCTACTCCTTAAGCCAAGTAGATCGCGCCACGCGTACTTGACCTATAAGGCCACAGCGCTTATTAACATCTAGGTCTAATCGAAGAACATTCTACAGAAAATTAGCGTACTTCCCCACTTGCGGCGTAAATCTCCTCTCTATCGGGCGGCTACCAAGCCAACCGGGGTTATGCGTCTAAGCCGGGCGTGCACAATTCTATCACACGAAAAGCTACACAAGTCTCTTGTAATGCGGTCTATGTAATTCTGATTCGACCTCTTTTTTGAAAGGTTTCTTATAATTCGGGCTTAAGTCAAAGACATTGCGGATAACTACGTTCATTTCTATATATAGTATACTTCAACTATATATTCTAACAACATGTAATTTCCAATTACAATAGAAGGTCAAGAGTGTTTACCTCGATAAGCCCAAAATTATCAGAGTTTAAATGTCGATCTGAGCAGGTTTAGCTCTCTCAATGCGCTCAGGCCAGCTCCATGACCCTTAGAAGTTCTAACCAACTTCTACTTAATACTCCAACCAACTATGGAGATTTTCCTTGGGTTTCGGTTTTGTGACGGAAGGGAAGTATAATAGTATTTACGGGCTTTTAGTATAAGTATAACCTTAGAATACTACAAGGTATACGACTAAGAAATTTGGGTATAATGTAATACTTTTGAGAGTATTTCTACCAAGAGGAGGGTATTTATCTTTGTTATACCCGTATTTCCGAGTATATGCGTGAGGCGTGCGTATAAAAATTTGAGCCTTAAGTTAAGCAAGATTCGAAATTTGTACACAACACGATTAGAGTCGTTTTTAAATGAAAGCGTTTCCACGACTTTCGTAGGAAAAATTAGGCTATGTCATTTATTATTTTTTGCGGATTTTTAGAGGCGAAACATTTTGGACCAGCGGGAGGGTGACATGTGTCACCCTCGCATTGGAAACTAGGGGCGGCAAAGAGGGCGACTTGGGCACGTTTTTTGTGCTAAAAAATGTGGTCAAGGGTTAGGTAGGATATTTTGGGTAGATGGATAAGGTAGCACATGGCTTAATCTTGGCCTTACACTTGCCTAACACTTGGATGAATCTTGGCCATTGGTTGGCCATTTCTTGACCTATAAATACACCTCTAACTTGATGAATTTCTTCATCCAAAAATTGCCTAAGTCTTGAAATCCTTCCCTCCCCCTTCTTGTGGGTCTCGTCCAACCCTTGGCCGAAAACCCTCCCCTTTGTGGTGTTTTGCGAGGTACCCACTAGCCTAGTTGTCTTCGTATAATAACCCCCTTTGTGGTATAGAAATAATCTACTAGTATTGTTATAATGCCCAAATACCTTGGCCCAAATACCTTGTAGTATTCCCGAGTTACAACATACAAAAGCCAGAAAATACTATTATACTTCCTCGATCCACAAAAGCGAAACCACTAAAGAAAACCTTCATAGTCGGTTGAAGTCATAAGTAGAAGTTGGTTAGAACTTCTAAGGGTTGGTTGGAGCAGTTGGGCGCGGAGTAGGAGCTAAGCGTTGTTCGGGATCGACGTATAAACTCGGATAATTTTGGGCTTATCGAGGTAAACATTCTTGACCTTACATTTGTAATTGGAAATTACATGTTTTAGGAAGTATATAGTTAAGTATACTATATATAGAACTGAACACGGTTGTGCGGCAATGTCTTTTGACTTAAGCTGAATAATACTTACGGCGATGTCTTGCGACTTAAGCTGAATTTAAAGAAGAAAGCGACGTAATTACATAGGGCGTATTCTGATGGATTTGTGTAACATTCTTGTGTAGTAAATTGTACGTCCGGTTAGGCGTGTTAACCCCCTGGTTGGCTTGGTAGCGGCCTCGATAGAGGAGGAGATTTCTGTTTGTGCGGGGAGGTCTTTGCCGAATTTTACGTAGAATATTCTCGTCGGGATCTAAAGATATTAATAGGCGCTTTGTGGCCTCTATAGGTTGTAGTACTACGTGTGGAGTGATCTGCTTGGTGAGAGTGTAGCCGGCGGTTTGAGTACTTGGGCGTTTTGCTATTAGTCGATGTCGTCGCGAGGTATGTGAACCTCTTCCTATCTGTTCTAGCATGATATGTGTATAACTATGTAGTGCGGTAGACGTGCATTATGTTTAATGTATTTGATTGGTTTGAAACATAAAGTGTTATAACGGCTTTATGGGAAGTTGGATTATAACGACTTTATGTAGGTAGAAAGTACTTGTGGTTTTTTAAGAGTGGCGATTTGAACTATAAGCGGTGGCTATGTGATAATAAAGAACTTGAAGTATTTCAAGATTTTTGAATCATTTTGAGAGAAGAAGTAATACTTGGTTTTGGAAACTTAAGAGTTATACTAGCTTTATGGGAAGTTAGGTATAACGGCTTAAAAATGTTTCTTGATTTGAATCGAGAATGTGTCACGTCCGGCGGGCGTGGTAGTGCCTTACCGGGCACCTAGTGACCTGACATCGAGTGTCAGCGGAACATAAAACACATCGTGAAATGGAAGTACAAAGCGATGTCTGAGGAAAACTTGCCTTTCGGCATATATAAATAACAACTTTACAAATGCTGCAGTTTAATCCTTTTTACAAACCACACTTGCAGCGATTACTACAGACCTCTAAGAATGATATGACAACGATGGCGGGGACGGGGCCCAAGCCACGAATGTAAGCACACTCTGACAGGACTATACGGCTGATAAGCCTCGAGAAGCGGAGCTTCCCAAGCGATTGCTGTGACCACGAGCTAGGATCAACGGCCGGTGTACCTCGACTGCGGCGTGAGCGCGGCCCCGAAGGAAGTCGATCTGCCAGTGCAGAGTATGTGAAACTAAAAATCGTAAATGAAATCATAATAGTCTATAAAGCGGGAGGCGTGTATGATAGCAAACTACGATTTTACAATAACTAGCGATCATATCAAGTCGGGGACTCGCGCCTCAAGTCGTCACCAAAGAACATGTGATGGGTCTCGCGCCAGCGACATCAATCGTGCGTGGGACACGTTTCCTCAGCTGGCGGTTTATGATATAAAAGTTCAAGGAACACACATGAACACGAGTCCCACGTGCCATAATAACACGTGCGGGGTAAGTCACGAAGGCATAGCCGACTACTAACACCCAGTACCAACAAGGTCATGAAGCGTATCATAAGATCTGTCTGGCCGTCACGCATGATCAAGGCGGCCACTTGCGCGATATCTAATGTGCGCGTCTAGTCTGGAACTTCCGCGACTCGCGTAGGCCAATCTCGTCGGCCGCGTGGTATCCGCGTCGGGTAAGCTTCTCCGGCGTCGTCACGGACTTGCGATCCGCGTAGCGCATGGACGCGTGCCCGTAAAGGGCGCGTACTAACACGGAACTCTCGTAGCTCGCGCATAGGCCGGGACCGCGTGAGGTATTCTCGAATCATGGTCCCGGACCGCTGAGTCTACCCGCGTCGGAGCGACAACCCGGAATCGTCTCGAGAGATGAATGCCGCAATACTATCATAACGTGATAGTTAATAAGCAAAATCAAGGAAACCCCTTACGCAAACATCACGAATACTAACACACGTAGCGTCCCAACACGTTTACTTATCAAAGCAATCGAGAAAGTATTACAAGGCTATCACAAACCAATCTGATCGGGTTGTTCACACGAGGTACCTTCTGCTATATGATTAACAAGATCGGGTTTTTATCCCCAAAGTACTTCATACATTAACTCTTTAAAGATCGTTACTTTCGCGATGTCACACGATACGTAGTATAAAATAGAATGACTATCGATTACTTACCTTTGTAAAATCAAGTAGCAACATTCTTTTCCAATGTTGAGTTTGCCTAATTTCCAATGTTCAAGTTTCTCATTTTAGAGCGGTTTAGTAGTTCATAGTCTTATTCATTTAAGAATATAATTCTCCTTTGAACAATCGAGAAACCTAAGCCTCACATGTGAGTAGGATATTCTTGTTTATAACAATCTTATTACGACCATGATCTAGGAAATATCATTTTGTCTCATCTTAGCTTACATGCGGATGGAGGTTTCTCTTGGTTTTATTAGTACTTAATTAGTCAAAACATTTCCTTTTATTAGCAATGCGATGGTTTGTCGATACATTCGATTTCGAAATCGATAAAACATTCTTAAGCGATTATACCTAACTTCCCATAAAGCTAGTATAACTCTTAAGTTTTCAAAAAGCCAAGTATTACTTCTTCTTTCAAAATGATTCAAAAATCTTTTGAAATACTTCAAGTTCTTTATTAACACATAACAAGCGATTATAGTTCAAATCGATTACCTTTTAAAAACGCATGTATTTTCTTACAGACGTAAAGTTGTTATAACCAACTTCCCATAAAGCCGTTATAACCTTTATGTTTTAAACCACTCGAACACATTTAGCACGTATGCGTCTACCGTACTACATAGTTCACACGTATCATGCTTTAGAAGAGATAGGAAGAGGTTCGCGTACCTCGCGGCGAGTATCGACTAATAGCAAAGCGCTCCAAGTACTTCCAGCTCGGCTACTCCTTAAGCCACGTAGATCGCGCACCTGCGTGATGCGTCAACCTATAAGGCCACAGGCGCTTATTAACATTTAGATCTCATCGCGAACATTCTGAAAATTCGTGCCTCCCCATGGCGTAAATCTCCTCTCTCTGTCGGTGGCTACCAAGCCAACCGGGGGTTATCATCTAACACTAGGTACAATTCTACTCCGCGGTACTACTACACGAGTCTCTTTGTAATACAACCATGTAATTCTGATTCGACTCTTCTTTAAATTGGGCTTAAGTCAAAAGACATTGCAGATAACTATGTTCGATTCTATTATATAGTATCTTCAACTATATATTCAAGCAATCATGTAATTTCCAATTACAATGAGGACAGATAATTACCTCGATAAGCCCATAATTATCTAGTTTAAATGTCGATCTGAGCAATCGTTTAGCTCGACTCATGCGCTCGACCGCTCCAAACCACGTAGAAGTTCTAACCAACACACAATACCCAATTGACTATGGAGATTTCCCTAGGGTTTCAGTTTTGTGACTGACGGGAAGTATAATAGTATTTCTGGGCTTTTCGTATAGGTATAACCTTAGAATACAACAAGGTATATGGCTAAGGTAATTTGGGCATTATAATGATACTTTTGAGAGTATTTCTACACCACTAAGGGGTACCTCACGAGAACACCCCAAGGTAGGGGGTGTGCTCTCGGCCGAGGCCACTAGGAGGGAAAGTACCTCTCGGCCACTGAGCCTCACGAAAAGGGAGAGGGTAGCTCACGGCTAGAGCACAAGAAAGGGAGGAAGGCTTTCAAGACTTGGTGATTTTGGAATGGATGAAGTCTTGAGCTTAGGGGTATTTATAGCAAAACCAAAGGCCAACGATGGCGAAGATCAAGCCGTGTGCAAGGCAAGTGTAAGGCGAAGATCGAGCCATGTGCGCCTAACCTACTCGCAAAACACTCCACGAAACAAGGCCTGAAAACAAGGCGCAATTCAAGGCCGTAAAGTGGTCCATTTCGGCGAGGTTGCGCTTGCTTCGATGTGAGGTGACACATGTCACCCTCCGTTGATCCAAAATGTTTCGTCTCTCGGAAAAATCCGCCAAAATTAAAAATGACATAGCGGAAATTCCCTACGAAAGGCGTGAAAGCGTTTAGTCGAAAAGCGACTCAAAGCGGGTGTTGTGAACAAAATTAATTCGACGAGCCTTAGTACAAGTTTCAAATTTTCTCGTGCGTCCTTACGTACATACTGCGGAAATACGGGGTATAACATTCTCCTCGCCAGAAACATTCGTCGAATGTTCCTTCGAATCTCAAAACAAGCGCGTGCGATAGTCTTCACTCTTATACTTACGAGAACAAACACGCCATATCGGCCGCGAAACACCAGCAAGTACTTACGTCCAAGTTCACGAGAAACACCTCAACATCACCAACGTGATACCACTGTCACTTTGCACGGCGTCAACGCCGAGCGACCCAGCCAGTGCCGGCTGCGTCACGATCCACGAAGTTATCGCGCACTCGAACTCTTACCACGTTTACGATGCTGCGTCGGTATCGAAACTCGGGGTTACTATCTCTAAGGTCATCATTGGTAGAACACTGCGGATGGATTTAGATACTTTCCGATCATAACAATCTGAAGGCCGGACGTCTTGCCTCTAAGTCGGACGACAAAGCTAACATATAGGCAACTGGCCTATTCTTCACATGAACTCAAAAAGGCCCAAGTAACTCGGGCTAAGTTCCTCGTATTCCAAACTCATCACATGACGGGGTGGTACTTTCGAAAACCGACCGTCGACACGAACTCTCGGCGTAAATGCGCGGATTATCGCCGCGATTTCTACGTGCGAACTTCTTCTAGACAAACCGCACTATCCGCGATCTGCTGGAACAAGCTGAACCAAGCTATGCGAATCTTGCCAGCGTCGAACCAATCGGCCAGGCAATTTACACTTAGCCACGAGGCTTTAAAAAAAACGACATCCGAACACTTAAATGATAGCTTAAACACTACCTCCACGGGAGACAACAATCGCAACTATCCACGAAATCCAAACAGCGGCGAGGCGAATGCGGTCTGAGACTGCTGAGTTCTTAACCTGCTGGTAAAACTTTTGAAAGCGAAAATAGCCACACCAGGCTTCACATGCGACATAAGGTGAAGGTAGGCACCGTGCAGCTTACAACCTTTACGATAACGCAATCTTTGTCGAGTAAGCGGTCTTTGCTGAAAACAAGGCGGTGACCTCCTCGGCCCGACTGCGGTCGAATCGTCCACGAGTTCGTCTGTTTGGTTAACTAAACTTGGGCCTAACACCCTCGTGACCCTACCTGGCGGGACCACCGCGGCCCGACCCGCGCCAAACTGCGCGGGTTGACGCGGCAGGGCTGACCCGACGCGGCGCGCCTGATACTAGCTCCCGATCCGGAACAATCTTACTAATCACGTTTGAAAACCTGGCGGTCTTCTTAGCTCGACTACCTCTTTCATTCCACGCTACTAGGGACTATCCCAAACATAACTCACGTGCGCTATGCACTCCCGATAAGTCAAACATAACACTACACCTTTTCTCGAGATGGCCTCGCCTCTAAGGTCTACAGGTAAAAGCTCTAAGGCTCGCGCCTTCTCTATCCCCCAAAATCTTACTCGGTTAAACAACCGTGATCTAATCCGACTAACATGCTGCTATCGAACATAGCACTTAAGGTATACTCGCTTATCATACATCTTGATCTCTGAGGGTTAAAGATATATCTATATTCTTCTTGCTCCGCTTAGTCGTTCTAATCAAACTGCCGTGAGAGCGCAGCTAAGGAAGATGACGAACTACCCACCGTCTGAAGGCAAAGTCCCACTAGGTCACCGTTCGACACGTACGGCGGCCGCAGTGCGACAAGTACCCAACTAAAGATGACATTACGGGATGGCGTGCATCGCTTTGTGAGCAGGAAGCCACAGGTTACGACCGACTCCTGCGCACCGAGCGTCACGAAATGCGCGGAAGACCACTGCTGCGGCGGAGTGCATATCTAATCTGCTTTTGAGGTGACTGCCTCGAAAGTTACCAAGGACCTTCTTTGCTCACGGCCTGCCTGCTGTCGCTTGGTTAACGCGTCGATCTCTACGTTTCTCGGCTGCTGCGCATAAGCTGTACGAGGCCATGCTCAAGCCTAAGCGAAGGATTTCTCTTGCACGCCTTCTCTTAGGTAGTCAACAAGACTCGCGATACATCGGTATCTCTCTGGTAGCCAAATCCATAGCTAATGTGGTCGACTTCTTTGATCCATATTCTCTGTTCACAGGTCGTGGGCGAAGGTTCAAATATCATGGCGCGATGAAGCTGCCGTCGCCGTGCTAAACTCTGGGGCTAGTGGCGTCGCGAAATCCCCAAATGAAGCACTACCCTAGGTAAAGGTGGGCGTGCCCTCGTGACCCTCTGTACTCGACTCGCGGCTCCCTGGCCTTGCCCTCTGGGCGGGTTTGCCACTGCGGAGCATAGCGATAAGGAAAGAAATGCGTTCGGAGGATCAGCTTACAACACGGCTCTGAGGCGCGATCTCGAGTGAGAAGAATGAAACCAATCCTAAATATCCTATAGCCTCACGATTATTGGTGTGGTGCGCAACACGCGATAATCGAACTGCTTGGATCTGATGCAGTAGACACTTTCAGGATTAAGCGCTCACGATACCACTTTTGTCACGTCCGGCGGGCGTGGCGGTGCCTTACCGGGCACCTGGTGACCTGACATCAGTGTCAGTGGAACATAAAACACATACATGAAATGGAAGTACAAAGCGATGTCGAGGAAAACTTGCCTTCGGCGTATATAAATAACAACTTTACAAATGCACGGTTTAATCCTTTTTACAAACCACGCTTGCAGCGATTACTACGGACCTCAAGAATGATATGACAACAATGGCGGGGCGGGGCCCGCCAAACCCACGAATGTAAACACTTACTACGACGGGGACTATACGTGATAAGCCTCGAGAAAGCGGAGCTTCCCCAACGTGACGTGACCACGAGAGCTAGGATCGGCGGTGTGTACCTCGACTGCGGCGTGAGCGGCCCCGAAGGAGGTCGATCTGACAGTGCAGAGTATGTGAAACTAAAAATACGTAAATGAAATCATAATAGTCTATAGCGGAGGCGTGTATGATAACCAAACTCTGATTTACAATAACTAGCGATCATATCAAGTCGAGGACTCGCCTCAGTCGTCACGAAAGAACATACTTGATGGGTCTCACGCCCGCGACATCAATCGTGCGTGGGACACGTTCCTCATCTTGGCGGTTTATGATATAAAAGTTCAAGGAACACCATGAACACGAGTCCCGCTGTGCCATAATAACACCGTGCGGGGTAAATGCGAAGGCATAGGCGACTACTAACACCAGTACCAACAAGGTCATGAAGCGTATCATAAGATGCATGCTAAGCCGTCACATGATCAAGGTGGCCACTTGCGCGATATCTAATGTGCGCGTCTAGTCACGGAACTTCCGCGACTCGCGTAGGCCAATCTCGTCGGCGCGTGAGGTATCCCCGTCGGTAGCTTCTCCGGCGTCGTCACGGACTTAGCGATCCGCGTAGCGCATGGACGCGTGCCCGTAAGGCGCGTACTAACACGGAACTCTCGTAGCTCCGCATGGGCCGGGACCGCGTGAGGTATTCTCGAATCATGGTCCCGGACGCTGATCTACCCGCGTCGGAGGGCTTAACCCGGAATCGTCTCGAGATGAATGCCGCAATACTATCATGCCCGATAGTTAATAAGCAAAATCAAGAAACCCGCCGCACAAACATCGCGAGATACTAACACCGTAGCGTCCAACACGTTTACTTATCAAAGCAATCAAGAAAGTATTACAAGGCTATCACAAACCAATACAATCAGGTTGTTCACACAAGGTACCTTCTGCTATATGATTAACAAGATCGGGTTTTATCCCAAAGTACTTCATACATTAACTCTTTAAAAGATCGTTACTTTCACGATGTCACCTGATACGTAGTATAAAATAGAATGACTATCAATTACTTACCTTTGTAAAATCAAGTAGCATTCTTTTGCTATGTTGAAGTTTGCCTAATTTCCAATGTTCTAGTTTCTCATTTTAGAACGGTTTAAGTAGTTCATAGTCTTATTCATTTAAGAATATAATTCTCCTTTGAACAATCGAGAAACCTAAGCCTCACATGTGAGTAGGATATTCTTGTTTATAACAATCTTATTACTGACCATGATCTAGGAAATATCATTTTGTCTCATCTTAGCTTACATGCGGATGGAGGTTTCTCTTGGTTTTATTAGTACTTAATTAGTCAAAACATTTCCTTTTATTAATCTGCGGTGGTTTGTCGATACACGTTACGATTTCGAAATCGATAAAACATTCTTAAGCGTTATACCTAACTTCCCATAAAGCTAGTATAACTCTTAAGTTTTCAAAAAGCCAAGTATTACTTCTTCTTTCAAAATGATTCAAAAATCTTTTGAAATACTTCAAGTTCTTTATTAACACATAACAAGCGGTTATAGTTCAAATCGATTTACCTTTTAAAAACCACGTGTATTTTCTTACGACATAAAGTTGTTATAACCAACTTCCCATAAAGCCGTTATAACACTTTATGTTTTAAACCACTCAAACACATTTAGCACGTATGCGTCTACCGTACTACATAGTTCACATATCATGCTAGAAGATATAGGAAGAGGTTCGCGTACCTCGCGGCGATATCGACTAATAGCAAAGCGCTCAGTACTTCAGTATCGGCTACTCCTTAAGCCACGTAGATCGCGCCACGCGTAGTACATCAACCTATAAGGCCACAGCGCTTATTAACATTTAGATCTCGTCGCGAACATTCTGCAGAAAATTGGCGGCCTCCCCCACATGGCGTAAATCTCCTCCTCTGTCGGTAGGCTACCAAGCCAACCGGGGTTATACATCTAACCTAGCAGGTACAATTCTACTCCACGGTACTACTACACGAGTCTCTTGTAATACAACCCTATGTAATTCTGATTCGGCCTCTTCTTTAAATTCGGGCTTAAGTCAAAAGACATTGCAGATAACTATGTTCGATTACATTATATAGTATCTTCAACTATATATTCAAGCAATCATGTAATTTCCAATTACAATAGAGGACAAGATAATTACCTCGATAAGCCCATAATTATCTAGTTTAAATGTCGATCTGAGCAATCGTTTAGCTCGACTCAGTGCGCTCCAACCGCTCCAAACCACCCAGAAGTTCTAACCAACACACAATACCATTGACTATGGAGATTTCCCTAGGGTTTCGGTTTTGTGACGGGAAGTATAATAGTATTTACGGGCTTTTCGTATAGGTATAACCTTAGAATCTGACAAGGTATATGGCTAAGGTAATTTGGGCATTATAACAATACTTTTGAGAGTATTTCTACACCACTGGGGTACCTCGAGAACACCCAGGTAGGGGGTGTGCTCTCGGCGAAGGCCACTAGGAGGGGAAAGTACCTCTCGGCCACTAGGCCTCACGAAAAGGGGAGGGTAGCTCACGGCTAGAGCACAAGAAAGGGAGGAAGGCTTTCAAGACTTGGTGATTTTGGAATGGATGAAGTCTTGAGCTTAGGGGTATTTATAGCAAAACCAAAGGCCAACCAATGGCCAAGATCAAAGCCATGTGCAAGGCAAGTGTAAGGCGAATCAAGCCATGTGCACCTAACCTACTCGAAAACACTCCACAAAACAAGGCCTGAAAACAAGGCCTGATTCAAGGCCATAAAGTGGTCCATTTCGGCCCAAGGGTTGCCGCTTGCTTCGATGTGAGGTGACACATGTCACCCTCGTTGATCAAAATGTTTCGTCTCTCGGAAAAATCCATAAAAATTAAAAATGACATAGCGGAAATTCCCTACGAAGGCGTGAAAACGTTTCGTCGAAAAACGACTCAAAACGGGTGTTGTGAACAAAATTAATTCGGCCAAGCCTTAGTACAAGTTTCAAATTTTCTACGTACGTCCTTACGTACATACTCTGGAAATACGGGGTATAACAGAATGTGTATCGACAAACCACTGCAGCGTTAATAAAAGGAAATGTTTTGGACAGATTTAGTATTATTAAAACCAGTAGAAACTTCCATCTGCATAGAAGCTAAGATGAGACAAAATGACATTTCCTAGATCATGGCTGCTTAATAAGATTGATTATAAACAAGAATAACCTACTCACTTATAAGACATAGGTTTCTCAAAACGTTTAAAGGAGAATTATGTTTTAAAGGATTTAAAACTATGAACTACGAAACCTTTTTCTAAAATGAGAAACTTGAGCATTCGAAATTAGGCAAACTTGAACGTTTGGAAAATAAGGTTGTTACTTGATTTTACAAAGGAAAGCATTTTGGTTTACTTAACAATGTTAGTCACTCAATTTTATACTACGGGTATCGGGTGACCTTTGTAAAAGAAATGGATCTTAAAAGGAATTTAACGGACGTAGTACTTTAAGGTTAAAATCTGGACTTTGACATAAAATGAAAGTACCTTGAGTCGTGTGTAACTTGCTTATGCTTGTTGTTATGAAACTTGACCGTATTCGTGTGATAGCCTTGTTGTGCAAATCGTGTTTCTACTCGACTCTGGTTCATCAGAATGTATTTCACTTGATTCTGGGTCATCAGGGAATGTATTTCACTTGATTCTGGGTCGTCAGGGAATGTATTTCACTTGATTCTGGGTCGTCGGGAATGTATTTCACTTGATTCTGGGTCATCAGGAATGTATTTCACTTGATTAAGATCGTCAGGGAATGTATTTCACTTAATTATCGGGTCATCAGGAATGTATTTCATGATTAGGTTCATCAGAATGTATTTCACTCGACTCTGGGTTCGTCAGGAATGTATATCACTTGACTCTGGGTTCATCAGAATGTATTCAGACTACAGGTTCATCAGAATGTATTCCACACGTTTCTATATTGGGTCCATAAGATGGGCGAGACACGATATCGTATCACATGATTTGTACCTAGGCGCGGTAGTGAGGAAGAAGTTCCACGGGCGTGAGGATGACTTTGAGGTGTGAGTCACGACTTGACATGGCTTCTTCTATGTTGTGAGCGTAGTTTGGTTATCATACATGTCTCTGCTTTATATAGACTATTATGATTGCATTTCTGATATTTCTGATTTCACATACTTGGTACTGTTGTCTTGACCTCCTTGAAGTGCGTTCATCTGCATGAGTAAAAGGTCATCATTGTCGATCCATTATTAGGATCACCTTTGCGTATTGGGAAGCTCAGTTCCTTGGAGGCTTATCTTTTGGTATGTTACCACAGTGCAGCAGATTCTTATACATTCGGGGTATGGCGGAGCCACTGTCGTCATAGATGTTGTAAAAATCTTAGAAGTGCATGCATTTGTTGTGGGCGGGGTTTGTAAAAGGATAAGCTGTTGGTATTTATGTATATATGATGAAGGCAAGCTGTTTTGGTTGCTTTGTTTATTTATCTTTTCTCTTAATTCATATTCATGTTTTATTTCGCTGATTTTCTCGATGTTGTATCACTAGGGTGCGAGGTAAGGCACGATCCACGGGCAGGTTGGTCGTGACAAAAAGTGGTATCGAGCGATTAGTCCTCGGAAAGTGTCTGACCGTGTCTAGTAAGTCTTGATTATTGGTGTGTTGTGCGCCACGTCTATGTCGGGAGGCTGCGAGACATTTAGGATTAGTTTCCATTCTTCTCATTACGAGATCGTGCCTTAGAGGCGTGTGATAAATTGGACCCTCGGCGTATTCCTTTCCTTTACGATTATGCCTCGCGTAAAACCTTGAGCCCGGATGGGCAAAGCGATCGAGGAGCTGTTAGTGAATCTGAGAATGCAGCGCGAGCTCGGTCGATACACGAGCAATGCCGGCGGCGGGTTTAGCGCCGCCCGGCCAGCGAGTTTAGAAGCGCGGCGGTGGCTGCTGAGACTCTGATACTGAGCCTCAGGTCCCGCGGCTGGGCCGATGAGATAAGTACAGAGATGGCGATTCTGGCGAGTCGTAGTCGAATATGAGATAAATTTGGAATCTGTGATTCCGGCCCAGCACCGTGGTTCACCCGGCGAGCAGTTTGAGGCTACGGGACTTCACGAGTTATAGCCCTCCGGTGTTACATGGATGAGAGGCGAGGGCGACCCTCGGGAGTTTATCAAGCGACTCTGGATCGTGAGTGATCCCGAGTCTCGAGCGGTCGGTGGTATTGGGTTCGCGTCATTTGCGTGATCTGCGATTGGTGGTTTGATTCGTGGGGCTGTCGGGAAGAGCATGCACTTCCAGCGATTTGGGGCGAGTTCTCGAGGCATTTCTTGCACATTTCTTGCCTCGCGGATGAGAGGGCTCGGGCGACAGTTTTTGGCGTTGAGCGGGGCGGGCGGGCGGTTAGAAATACAATGTGAGTTCGACTCATTAGCTTCGGTATGTTCCATTGTTGTAGCGGATATGGAGGCGAGTATACGGCTACGTCGCGGGTGGGCGATTACTTGGCGAGGCTTATGCGGGTGTAGCTCTTGTGGGCATGGACATTGCCGCGTCGCAGCTTCGTGCACTAGGATGTGAGGCGCGGAGAGGTCGGCGGAATGACGAATCGCGAGAAGGGCGAGCAGCGAGGTCGCTGGTAACTTTCGGCGGACCGCCTCGGCGATCTAGTTATGTACCTCCGCCTTGATCTGAGTGGTCCTCCACGATCTTGGTCGTTAGGTATTCGGGCTGATGCATAACGCCCGTGCCTTACCCGGGCACCCTAGTGATACAACATCGAGAAAACTAGCGGAAATAAAAACTTTACATGAAATGAGAGATATAATAAATAAGCGAGCCAGCAAAAGATTGCCTTGGTATACATAAAACACGAGCAGTTTAATCCTTTTACAACCACCGCCGATTACTACGGACCTAAGATTTATACAACAACTATGACGGGGCCGCCCATACCACGAGCGTCTGAGAACTTACGGACTCGGGTAACATACCAAGATAAGCCTCCGACGGAATGGAGCTCCCAAAGCCCGAAATGAGATCTAAGCGAGGATCGAAGCGGTAGATGTACCTACTGCGGCGTGAGCAGCCCGAAGGAGAGTCTCTGCAGTACAGTATGTGGCGTAAATCGTAAATGAAATCATAATAGTCTATATAAAGCGAGAGACATGTATGATGACCAAACTACGATATAACATATAACCGATTCTGTCGAAGCGAGGACTCGCGCTCCAAATTATCACTCGTGCGTGGAATTTCTTCCTCAGCTGCCGGTTTATGATATAACAATACCAAGGATTATACATGAACACGAGTCCCACCTGTGTTATAAAAACCGTCTGAGACAAGTATAACTACGAGATCCGGCCGTACCAATAATACAATGCAGCAAAACACGGCCGTCTGGGGCAAGTCGAGGCCGACTCAGGAGACGAGGCGGTCACGTAGGTGGCCGGGGCAAATCTGGTGACCACCGGGGACCAAGCGTATCCACGAGACCGTCACTATCTTGAGCAGGGCAAGTCACGGTGACTACAGGGTGCAGGCGAATCATCCGTGAGGCGGGCAAATCGAGGCCGACCACCGGGGACCAAGGCGAGCGATGAAACCTCATGGAGAGCTAGTCCATAAATAACAATTCTTGCCTGACCAAGGCTATCACCACGAGAATAAGCAAGTTACGCAACAACAAGCATGGCGAGTTACACGACAACAAGCATAGGCAAGTTACACCTGACAAGCGTAAGCAAGTTACCTGACTTAAGTTACTTTCATTTTATGCCAAAGTCGGGTTTTAACCTAAAGTACTAAATCGTTAAATCCCTTTTAAAGAGATCTATTACTTTTATCAAAGTCACGATACAGTAGTATTAGAATGACCAACCCAGCTTCCTTTTCAAAATCAAGTAACAACATTCTTTTCTAAGTTCGGTTTGCCTAGTTTGATAACTCGAAGCTTCTCATTTTCAAATGGTTTCATAGTTCATAAACTTAATCACTTGATTCCTTTTAGAACAATTGAGTAATATATGTCTTCGTGAGAGTAGGTTATTCTTGTTTACAACATTCTTATTACTGACCGTGATCTAGAAAATGTATATCATTTTGTCTCATCTTAGTTTCTATGCGGATGGAGGTTTCTCTGGTTTTAATACAATTCATCATTATTTAATACATTTTCCTTTTATTAGCTGCGATTGGTGCAGCCGATACGTTACGATTTCGAAATCGTAAACATTATCCCTTTAAATAAAACCAAGTACTCATTACTCACGAATGAGGTTTCACACAAACATTCACATTAAAACAAATAAGTTAAGTCTCTTATCTTATAAGATCAAGTCTCTTAACTTCTAACATTAGTAAACCATTTTCTTTACCTCTCTTAAGACATTATACCTAACTCCCCATAAAGCTAGTATAACTCTTTTTAAAACCTTTAAAACCAAGTGTTACTCTTCCTTCAAAACGATTATAAATCTTTTGAAATACATCAAGTTCTTTATTATAACAAGCGATTATAATTCACATGATTACCTTTTAAAACCACAAAGTATTTTCTTACCTACATGGCCGTTATAACGACTTCCATAAAGCCGTTATAACACTTTATGTTTAAGACAATCAAACCACGATTAACACGTATGCGTCTACGTACTACATAGTTCACACATATCATGCTAGAAGAGATAGGAAGAGGTTCACGTACCTCGCGGCAGTCTTGCGCTACTAGCAAAGCGCTCAAGTACTTCAAGCCGTCGGCTACTCCTTAAGCCCACGTAGATCGCGCCACGCGTAGTACTTGACCTATAAGGCCACAGCGCTTATTAACATCTAGATCTCGTCGTTCCATATTCTCTGAAAATTGGCGACACCTCCCCGCCATAGCGTAAATCTCCTTCTCTATCGGCCAGGCTACCCAACCAGAGGGGTTTTACGCCTAGCAGGGCGTGTACAATTCTACTACGATAATACTACACAAGTCTCATGTCTGATCCTATGTAATTCTGATTCGATTCTTAATTCTTGAGCTTAAGTCAAAAGACATTGCCACGATTACTAAGTATAGTTCTATATATAGTATCTTGACTATATATTCTTACAACATGTAATTTCCAATTACAATAGAAGAACGATAGTGTTTACCTCGATAAGCCCAAAATTATCAAGTATAATGTCGCGCTTTGAGCAAGGTTTAGCTCTACTCAGTGCTCCAATCCGCTCAAACAACCCATAGAAGTTCTAACCAGCTACTCCAAAACTTCAACCAACGGTGAAGGTTTCCTTAGGGTTTCGGTTTGAGACTAAAAAGGACAAAGGTAGTATTTAGGACTCTACGTATAGAGTAACTTTGGAATACTACAAGGTATAAGGCTAAGGTATTTTGGGCATTATAACAATACTTGGAGGAGTATTTCAATACCACAAAGGGGTACCACGAGAACAACACCACAGGGAGGGGGTGTTCTCGGCTTTAAACTCAAAGGGAATGTTTGGCCAAAGGCCTTCCTGAGGAGAGGGCTCTTGGGCGAGAGTCGACAAGAGGAGGAGGGGTTCTCAAGACTTAGGCAAGTGAAGAGTGGATGAAGAAGTCTTGAAAGAGAGGGTATTTATAGCAAAACCAAAGGCCAACGATGGCGAGATCGAAGCCATGTGCAAGGCAAGTGTAAGGCGAGATCAAGCCAAGTGCACCTAACCCTACTCACAAAACACTCCAAAACAAGCCCAAAACAAGCCCAAAGCAAGGCACAAAGAGGAGCCAATCGGCGAGGCGACGAGGCTCTCTTTGGGCGCATCGTCCAACCTTCCACTTGCTTCCAATGTGAGGTGACATGTCACCTCCGTTGATCAAAATGTTTAAATCTCTCGGAAAAATCCATAAAATTTTAAATGACATGGCGAATTTTCCCAGCGTAAAGGCTAATGGAAGCGTTTAGTCGAGCGACTCTAATCGGCACTTGTGCCAATTTGAATCGATGCCTAACCCAGGCTCAAATTTGTCTGCGTCCATGCGTGCATACTGCGGAAATACGGGGTATAACATTCTTCCCGCCAGAAACATTCGTCGAATGTTCCTTCTGAATCTCAAAACAAGCGGCGTCGATTATAGTCTTCAACTGTATCGTCGTGCGAAAATAATCATGCCACGCTTTGGCCGCAAAACACTGCGTTCACTTCTCCGCTTTCGTGGTACTGCGTCACGAACACTCGAACTTCGTTCTGATATCAGGTACCACATACATCGCGCTTACGTTTCCGACCGCTTGGGTCACTACCTCGAACTTGGTCATCTCCGCAACCTCGATTTCCCTAAGGCCATTCGGCCTTCACGAACTGATTCTGATCGAGCGCGTCCACGAACTCATCGATGGTCATCTAAACTTGGGCTAGCACCCTCGTGACCCTACCACTGGCGGGACCACCTGAGCCCACCCGCTGGCGGGTTCTGGGTTGACCCGAAATGGTCCTCGGCAGGCCGGCCGCGCTGACTCTTGTTCCCGTCCGGAACAATCTTACTATTTCACGTCATGAAAGCTACCACTTCCATCTCACACTGCCCGAGGACTTACCACTTTTCACTAACGGTTTCTAAATCACATTTTAGCACAAAGCTATCCAAACATAACATTAAACACATCAGCATCAATACAAACAAAACTACAGAGGTTAAGGATATACTTGAAACTAGGCGGTTCGAGGCCGCTAAGCGGAACTCCACGCGACCTCTCTGGGGCCTTAGGTGTACTAACATCTGCTGGCTATGGAAGGTGAAGAACCATGCTGCTCACAGTAGTCATTGCTATCTACCGATGCTACCCGCAGTGGACGATCTCTTGCCGGATGGCCTGTTGGCGCAAAATAACAATCTCCAGGGTTAGTCGACACTCTCACTTATGAAGCTTTCCATGGCCGCGGCGAGACAAGGGCAACCTCGTCCGTGAGCACTCCTGCTCGCGAAAATCTGAAACACAGGAGCCAGGCACGCTCCTGAATATCGAAGGTCGAAGGCGTGGAGGACCACTCTGTCTTGTGGAGGTACATAACTAGTCTCTTCTTGAGGCGGTCCGCCTCGAAAGTCACCAAAGGACCTGCTGTTACGGCCTCTTCTGTGACTTTGGTCATTCAGTCGATTTATCCGCTCCTCGCATCAGTGTATACGCTGCGTCGGGCAATGTCCGTGCGGTGAAGAGCTACACGAACAACTCTGCAAGGCAATCGTGAGCCACTGTAACATATCGGTGCACTCGATCCTCTATACAAGCTACTAACGCGAGGCGTCACGGGCGATGAGTCGAACTCCACATTGTACTCCCGAGCCGTCGCGGATTCTGCGTAACACCAAAAATCTGCCGGCGAGCCTCCTCAAATGCGGAGGCAAGAAATGTGCAAAGGCTTAAGAACTTCGTTCCATACATTTGGAAGTGCATGCTCTCCTGGGCGACTCGAATCAAACGATCATTGCGGTATCACGCGATTGATGTGAACCTAGGGCCACCGACTCGATCTCCGTGCCTTGATCACTCTCATGATCGCATGGCGTCGGATGAACTCCTGCGGATCATCCTCGAACTCGACCCGTAAAACTGCGGCCTACAACTCGGAAAATCCCGTAGCCTCGAACTATCTGATCTAGGGTGAACGCTGGTGCTCTTTGGGCTGCTGCGTCCGGCTATCCTCAGTCGGCCTGACCACGGCCGTGCGGGCCAGCTCGCGTAACTCATCTCCTCTGCTCCGGTGCGGGGTGGAGGCTCGAGTCTTGTGGTCTCTGCATTGCTCTGCTCATGACTCCTCTGTCTTGCCGCCATACGGGCGGGTTGCCTTCTGCGGAGGCATAAGCGGTAAAAGCGAAGTATGTCGGAGGGTCGATCTTATCACTGCGGCTCTGAGCACGATCTCGGAATGAGAAGAATGAAACCAATCCTAAATGTCCTATAGCCTCACGATTATAGATGTGGTGCACAACACGTGATAATCGAACTCTACTAGACACGATGCGTAGACACTTTCAGGATTAAGCGCTCGATACCGCTTGTAGCGCCGAAAATCGGGCCGTCAGTGCCTTACCGGGCACCTAGTGATACAACATCGAGAAAACCCGGAAATAAAAACTTTACACATGAAATGAGAGATATAATAAATAAGCAGGCCAGCCAAGCGATTGCCTTGGTATATCATAAAACACAGCAGTTTAATCCTTTTACAACCACGCCCAGCGATCTACGGACCTCAAGATTTATACAACAACTATGGCGGGGCGGGGCCCGCCATACCACGAGCGTGCAAGAACTTACGGACTCGGGGTAACATACCAAAGATAAGCCTCAGCGGAATGGAGCTCCCCAAAGCTGAAATGAGATCTAGCGGGGATCGGCGGTAGATGTACCTCTACTGCGGCGTGAGCAGCGGCGAGAGTCGATCTGCCAGTACCAAGTATGAAGCGTAAATCGTAAATGAAATCATAATAGTCTATATAAAGCGGGAGACATGTATGATGACCAAACTACGATATATAACATATAACGATTACGTGAGCGAGGACTCGCCTCCAAATTATCACTCGTGCGTGGAATTTCTTCCTCATTCTTGGCGATTTATGATATAACAATACCAAGGATTATACATGAACACGAGTCCCTGTGTTATAAAAACCGTCTGAGACAAGTATAACTACGAGATCCGGCCGTACCAATAATACAATGCAGCAAAACACGGCGTCTGGGGCAAGTGCGAGCCGACTCACAGGAGACCAAGGCGGTCACGTGGTGGCCGGGGCAATCTGGTGACCACGAGGACGAGGCCTTATCACGAGACCGTCACTATCTTGAGCAGGGCAAGTCACGGTGACTACAGTGCAGGCGAATCATCCGTGAGGCAGGGCAAGTCGAGCCGACCACGAGGACGAGGCGAGCGATGAAACCTCGTGGAGAGCTAGTCCATAAATAACAATTCTTGCACAACCAAGGCTATCACCACAAGCATAAGCAAGTTACGCAACAACAAGCATAGGCAAGTTTCACAACAACAAGCATAGGCAAGTTACACCCGCAACAAGCGTAGGCAAGTTACACAACTTAAGTTACTTTCATTTTATGCCAAAGTCGGGTTTTAACCTAAAGTACTCGTCGTTAAATCCCTTTTAAAGAGATCTATTACTTTTATCAAAGTCACGATACGTAGTATTAGAATGACCAACCAGCCCTTTTCAAAATCAAGTAACAACATTCTTTTCCTAAGTTCGGTTTGCCTAGTTTGATAACTCGAGCTTCTCATTTTCAAATGGTTTCATAGTTCATAAACTTAATCACTTGATTCCTTTTTAGAACAATTGAGTAATATATGTCTTCGTGAGAGTAGGTTATTCTTGTTTACAACATTCTTATTACAATGACCATGATCTAGAAAATGTATATCATTTTGTCTCGTCTTAGTTTCTATGCGGATGGAGGTTTCTCTTGGTTTTAATACAATTCATCATTATTTAATACATTTTCCTTTTATTAGCAGCTGCGATTGGTGCAGCCGATACGTTACGATTTAGAAATCGGTAAAACATTATCCACTTTAAATAAAACCAAGTACTCATTACTCACGAATGAGGTTTCACACAAACATTCACATT
Source organism: Przewalskia tangutica (assembly GCA_029844215.1). NCBI lineage: Eukaryota > Viridiplantae > Streptophyta > Magnoliopsida > Solanales > Solanaceae > Przewalskia > Przewalskia tangutica. The sequence continues at coordinate 141,648 of JAQGDG010000410.1, forward strand.
AAAACAAATAAGTTAAGTCTCTTATCTTATAAGATCAAGTCTCTTAACTTCTAACATTAGTAAACCATTTTCTTTACCTCTCTTAAGACATTATACCTAACTCACGTAAAGCTAGTATAACTCTTTTTAAAACCTTTAAAACCAAGTGTTACTCTTCGCCCAAAGCGATTATAAATCTTTTGAAATACATCAAGTTCTTTATTATAACAAGCGATTTATAATTCACATCGATTACCTTTTAAAACCACAAAGTATTTTCTTACCTCGTAAAGCCGTTATAACGACTTCCCGTAAAGCGGTTATAACACTTTATGTTTTAAGACAATCAAACCTGATTAACACGTATGCGTCTACCGTACTACATAGTTCACACATATCATGCTAGAAGAGATAGGAAGAGGTTCGCATACCTCGCGGCGAGTCTGACTACTAGCAAAGCGCTCAAGTACTTCAAGCCGTCGGCTACTCCTTAAGCCACGTAGATCGCACCTGCGTAGTACTTGACCTATAAGGCCACAAGGCGCATTAACATCTAGATCTCGCCGTTCCATATTCTCTGAGAAAATTGGCGGCCTCCCACGCCATGGCGTAAATCTCATTCTCTATCGGCCGGCTACGAAGCCACGAGGGTTTTACCGCCCTAACGGGCGTGTACAATTCTACTACTACGGTAATACTACACAAGTCTCATGTCTGGTCTATGTAATTCTGATTCGATTCTTAATTCTTGGGCTTAAGTCAAAGACATTGCCACGATTACTAAGTATAGTTACATATATAGTATCTTGACTATATATTCTTACAACATGTAATTTCCAATTACAATAGAAGGGCGATAGTGTTTACCTCGATAAGCCCAAAATTATCCGAGTATAATGTCGCGCTGAGCAAGGTTTAGCTCTACTCAGGAGTGCTCGATCCGCTCCAAACAACCCTTAGAAGTTCTAACCAACTTACTCCAAAACTTGACCAACGGTGAAGGTTTCCTTAGGGTTCGGTTTGAGACTAAAAGGACAAAAGGTAGTATTTAGGACTCTACGTAGAGAGGTAACTATGGAAGACTACACGGTATAAGGCTAAGGTATTTGGGGCATTAGAACAACACTGGGACGAGTATTTCAATACCACAAGGGGGTACCACCTGAGAACAACACACAGGGAGGGGTGTTCTCGACTTTAGGCTTCACAAAGGGGAAGGTTTGGCCAAAAGGCCTTCACAAGGGAGAGGGCTCTTGGGCGAGTCAACAAGAGGAGGAGGGTTCTCAAGACTTAGGCAAGTGAAGAGTGGATGAAGAAGTCTTGAGAGAGGGGTATTTATAGCAAAACCAAAGGCCAACCAATGGCGAGATCAAGCCATGTGCAAGGCAAGTGTAAGGCCAAGATCAAGCCAAGTGCACCTAACCTACTCCACAAAACACTCGCAAAACAAGCCCAAAACAAGCCACAAAGCAAGGCACAAAGAGAGCCAATCGGCGAGGCCAGACGAGGCTCTCTTTGGGCGCTAATCGTCAACCTTCCCCACTTGCTTCAATGTGAGGTGACACATGTCACCCTCCCGTTGATCCAAAATGTTTAGTCTCTCGGAAAAATCAAAAATTTTAAATGACATGGCGAATTTTCCCAGCGTAAGCTGGAAAGCGTTTAGTCGACGACTCTAATCGGCAACTTGTGCCCCAAATTTCGAATCAATGCCTAACTTAAGGCTCAAATTTAAATGCGTCGTCCATCGTACATACTGCGGAAATACGGGTATAACATGGTGAGCTCCGGGCTTACGGTTCCGCGAGTTTACGTGAGTGCTAGCGGCGAGATTCATGTCCCCACTCGGTGTGCGATGTGGCAAACATCATCCGGAAATGTCGTCTTTTTGCGGTGCTTGTTTCACTGCGGCCGTCGAGGGCCATGTGACGAAGCGTGCTTATAGGAGAGTGCCGGCAGCGCGACCTGCGGATCGATGGCGAGTTCGCCGCCTTCTACGATTATGCGCCTGCAGTGGACTTATGATTAGAGTGGGCGGTAGCGGTATATCCATAACCATCTAGGGGCTTGTATGTTTTGATGTTATGTTAAGGTGTTAAGTGTTATGTTCGGATAGCTTTGTGCTAAAATGTGATTTAGGAACTGGTTGGGGAAAAAGGGTAAGCACAGGGTGAGAAAATGATGAACCTTAGAATATTCAGTTGAGACCTTAGATGTAAGGCCGTCTTGGGTACAAGATTTTGCAGTGATCCTTGTCGAGTGCATTTTATGCCTAGAATATATTGTGTGATAAGTCTGCAGGTTGGGTAAATGAAAGTGGTATCTTTCATGATGTGATTTAGCATGGTTGTTAGGATCGAGCGAGAGAGTCGGCGTGTGAGGCTCGGGTTGAGGGCGTGTTGCGTGTCAACCGTGGCCGGAATGAGGTGGAGTCAGCTCACAGGTGGTCCCGCCCGGTAGGGTCACGAGGGTGCTAGGCCCAAGTTTAGATGACCATCGTATTAGTTCGTGGATATGTTCGACACAGGCGGATCGTGAAGGCGGAAGTGGCCTTAAGGAAGATTGAGGCTAGTAAGATAACCAAGTTGGAGGTGGTGACTCGGTTTGGAGAAGCCAGGCGATGGCGAAGTGTGATGCATTATCTTTGGAAGAGTTCAGAGTTCGAGAAAATCTGGCGAGTAAGGGTAGAGGCGAGCATGTATTGCGAGCATAGATATGATCATTTCTTGTAAAGGGAGAAGGTCACGAAGGATGTATATTTTAGACCTCGGGAATCGCATGCGATCGGTACCATTTGTTGGGTCGCGGGTGACACTAGAACCTCGCGGCAAAGTGACAAAAGTTTGTGATGTTAGAGTGTTTCCTCGTGGACTTGGATATAAGTATTTGCGTGCGTGTGTTGTTTAAGTGGCGGTTGTGGCGTTGGCAACTTATTAGAAGAACTTTATTGTTATCAGTCTTGAGAAGGAACATTCGGGACGAATGTTTCTAAGGAGGATAATGTTATACCGTATTTCGGAGTATGCGTGAGGCGTGCGTATAAAAATTTGAGCCTTAAGTTAAGCAAGATTCGAAATTTGTACCTGACACCCGATTAGAGTCGTTTTTTTGAAGCGTTTCCACGACTTTCGTAGGAAAAATTCCGGCTATGTCATTTATTATTTTTGCGGATTTTTAGAGAGGCGAAACATTTTGGACCAGCGGGAGGGTGACATGTGTCACCCTCACATTGGAAACTAGGGGCGGCAAAGGGCGACTTGGGCGCGTTTTTGTGCTAAAAAAATGTGGTCAAGGGTTAGGTAGGATATTTTGGGTAGATGGATAAGGTAGCACATGGCTTAATCTTGGCCTTACACTTGCCTAACACTTGGATGAATCTTGGCCATTGGTTGGCCATTTCTTGACCTATAAATACCCTCTAACTTGATGAATTTCTTCGTCAAAATTGCCTAAGTCTTGAAATCCTTCCCTCCCCCTTCTTGTGGTTCTCGTCCAACCCTTGGCCGAAACCCCTCCCCTTTGTGGTGTTTTGCCGAGGGGTACCCCCCCCCTAGCCTAGTCGTCTCTCGGAAAAATCCGCAAAAATTAGAAATGGCATAGCCGGAATTTACCCTACGAAGGTGAAGCGTTTAGTGGAAAGCGATTCTTTTAGTGAGTTGTGTACAAATAAAAGCGTCGAGGCTTATCTTTAAGGCTAGACTTTGTCGTATTCCCTTACGTACATACTCTAAATACGGTATAACATTCTCCCCCTTAGAAACATTCGTCGAATGTTCCTTCCCAAAACGATTATCGAAGAAGCTTAAGCGATTGTAAATGCCACACCGGCCACGAGGCAACACTTAGGCGAAGCGATAGCGAAAATTTACAAGTAGGAAAGTGAATTTACGGAGGTGTGGGAATAGGTGAGGATACTTCCGTCTCGTATCTCCTCGGCTTCCCGTCATCTCCTCCACGAGCTCGTTCGCCACAAGACTTTGTGGAAGCCACGTCCTTGGTCATGGCGCCTAACGACGATCGACTATCGCTATGGGAATCTCCTCATCGATAACCCCTCGATCCACTGGACGTCGTCAATCGGGTGTACCACTAGATGGATCCCGATACATCTCGCCGGCATAGATCGTGAAAAACCGGATGCGCCTCCGGATCGGACGGCGGATCCAACTCATGGCAACGCCTACCTGCGGACAATCTGAAAGCGGCCCGATGTACCTTGGGTGGGTTTCCCTTCTTCGAATCTCATCACACCGCCGTGGTGGCGCGCTAGGAAAACCCAATCATGAACCTCGAACTCAAGATGCGGCGGCGATGATCTGCGTCGACCTGCGACTACGAGTATCAATAGCCTCTCGGATAAGCTTCACCTTATCCACTTTGCTGTATGCAAATCTGGTCCTACTAGCGCCTGCCCCACATCGAACCAACCTATAGGCGTCTGCGCTTCCTCCCATACAAGGCCTCATGGGCGTCATCGAATCTTTGGGTGGTAGCTATTATTATATGCGAACTCAACTAGAGGCAAATGATCCTCCCAACTACCTGCGAAGTCAATAACACGGGCTCGCGGCATATCCTCGAGAGTGCGGATGATGCGCTCTGCTGTCCGTGCATGCGTGGATGAAATGCGGTACTCGGGCTCACTGCGTCCTAAACCTCTGGAAGGATCTCAGGAAGTTAGCGTGGCGGGCTCCACATGCGATATGATCAGTAGGGACTCCATGCGATCGGCGATCTCTCGGATGTAAAGTGCGGCATAATCCTCGGTAGAAAAGTCGTCTGACGGGAAGAAAGTGGGCTGATTTCGTCGACTGTCGGCGATAACCCATATAGAATCATGTCTGCGAGTGCGAGGTAATCTGTGATGAAATCCATGTTGATTACCTCCACTTCGGTCGGGATCTCGATAAATGCGCAACAAACCACGGGCCTGCGGTGCTCTGCCTTCGCTGCGACAACACGGGCGAGCTACGAACTGCGCAGCGTCCTCTTGAGCCGTCCGCTGATACAGATCTAAGGTCGTGGTACATCTTGAGTCGACCCGGATGGATAAAGTAGCTTGTTGTGTGCTTCCCCAAGAACCTCTTGCGAAGTCACGAAACATCTGGAACACACGATGCGCCCTCAAACCTTAGCACCCGTGGTGCTACCTCAAAGGACCGCCCTCACGAAGAGGCGTATCGCGATATCGAATCAAAGTGGATCCTCGGTGTTGCCTCTTCGCCTCCTCGGCGATGGAAGACTCGGCAACCTCACGAACTCTAACCCAGCTGCTATCGAGAATCAATCAAGCGGACACGAGGCTCGCTAAGCGATGCAAATCACGAACCATGTCCCTCCTCTCTGCGCACATCGATAGGCTCCGTCGACCTACGACTAAGGCATACGCCTGACATTGGCCTTCCCGGGTGAGTGCGGGATATCAACATCGTAATCCTTAAGCAACTCTAACCACCGTCTGCATCGTAAGTTCGGCTCCTGCGGTGAAGATATCTTTGGAGGCTCTTGTAGTGCAGTATAAATATCCACGTGAACCCCGTACAAATAGTGCCTCGGATCTTGGCGTGAATCACGGTGCGACTCAAATCATGGGTGGGGTAGTTCCTCGTGTTTCTTGGTGTCGGGATGCATATGCTATAACCACTGCCATCTGCGTCAACACACATCCCAACCCGATGCTGGCGTCACAATACCGACATAACCATCTGGACCCTGCGGAAGAGTAAGAAGCGAGCGGTCGTCAATCTCTTTCAAAGCTGGAAACCACGCTCCTGACATCGGACGGCTGGAACTTGGCGCATACGAGTCGGCCTAGTCAATGGTGCGAAGATAAAGCAAACTTCTCCACGAACGCCGATAATAACTGCGAGGCCCGAAAGCTGCGAACCTCTGCCGGAGTAGTAGGTCTAGGCAAGTCTGCGCCTCGATCTTGGCGTATCTACGAATACCATCGGCCCGACAATATGCCCAAGAAACCGAAGTCAGCAAAACTCACATTTGGAAAACTTGGCGTACAAGCTGCTAGTCTGGAAGCTGTCGGCCTGATCGCCAAATGCTCGCGTACTCCTGCTCTGGCGAGAATAAACCAAGATATCATCAATGAACACTATCACAAGCGTGTCCAAAAATGGTTTGAACACTCGGTTCATCAAATCCATGAATCTGCCGGAGCATTGGTCAACCAAAGACATGACCACGAACTCGCATAATGCGTCTGGTCGGAATGCGATCCTAGGGACATCCGCCTCTCGACGAACGATGATAGCGACGCAGATCAATCTTGGAGAAACATCTCGCGCCACGCAATGGTCGAACAAATCATCAATCACAGGAAGGGGTATACATTCTTAATGGTCACCTTGTTCGCTGCACGTAATCAACACACGTGCGGCGTCGAGTCATTCTTCTTCGCGAACAATCTGGCGCCCCGGGGAAACTGAGCCTAATGAAGCCGCTTCTCGGCAAAACCCTCGGTGGTCCTTGACTCTCTCAACTCGGCGGTGCCATTACGTATGGCGGAATGGAAATAGGCGAGTATCACGCAATATGTCAATACAAAACTCAATCTCCTCTCGGGAGGATGCGGGAGGTCATGCAGGAACACGTGCGGGAACTCGTGACTACGAGGCCGGTGAAAATCTGGTACGCGACCTCGATATCAAACACTCGAACTAGATGGTAGATATACCCCCTGCGCACCATCTTCCTGGCCTTGAGGTAGGAAATAAACCTACCGCCGGCGATACGTGCTCCTCCGCTCGGCAATGGCTCGCCGAAGCTGGAACCGTACTACTCTCTCTGCGGTCTACATTGGCATAGCAAGCTAGCCAATCCGTCCCATAATCACGTCGAAGTCAATCATCTCGACTCTATCAAGTGGCCATAGTGCGGCGTAAATGGTCACGAGACAAGCCTATATACCGCCGAGCTACCAAGATCACCCATTTGGCGTAGCTACCTCGAAAGGGTCTATGGACTCGAGCTCTATCCTATCCTACTAGCAACAAGGGAGATATATAGGGGCAGTAGAACCGGATCTATCAAGGCATAAACATCAAACCCGAGCGATAAGGTACGTGGCGACATCGGTGAGGCCTCACGATCTGTCGGTGGACAAAGCATAGATGCGGTTACGAGGACCGCTAGAAGCTGAGACGAGCCATGACCTCTGCCGCGACCTGGCGACCCATGAACCACGCCCTCGGGCGAGTAGCGTAGGAGATGATGAAGCGGCAGCGAACACGAAGGTGAGCCTACCACCAGTAGCCCCGGTCGGGCGGTCCCGCCAAAGTGACCTGCGCCACTGGCGTAACAAGCTCCAAAAGTAGTACCACTTCCCGTAATGGGATCCACGCGTCGGCCACTTTGAGGTGGTCGATCGGCGATACCTCTGCTACTCTGGGCGTGAAGCCACAGGGCCCGATGCGCCCTCGAAAACTCTGTTGTCTTGAGGCGGTGCGAGAGTGCTCCGGTGGGCGTGGTGCGAATCTAGGCTGCTGCGAGGCCGCCCACCACGATAACCACGGAAGACCCTCCGTCCACGGCATAGCCTTGCTGCTGTCATCGGCTCGTCGACCTCTGCGCTCCTCGCATCGAGGCGTGAGCTGCGTGCGGGTAATGTCCATACCGGTGGAAAACCCCGCACATGACTTCGGCCATATAGTCGTCTGGCCGGTGACATAGCGGTGCACCCTATCCTCATATCTGCTACCAATCTTTGGGACATATCGAGCGATGAATCAAACTCGACATTGTACTCACGGCGGTCGTCCTCTCTGCCTCGGCGGTAAAAATCTATCGGCCGCGCCCTCATAAATCTGTGGAGGCAAGAAGTGAGTGAGAAAGCCTCGAGAACTCATCCCAAGTAGGCGGGCGCGTGCTCTCCCGGGATAACTCCATGAATCAAACCAATCATTGCGGTATCACGCGACCTATGAACCAAAGATCACGGACTCGGTCTCAGCGCCACGATCACTCTCAAAATCCTCGAAGGCGGCGGATGAACTCCTGCGGATCATCCTCGGCCTCGACCCATAAAACTCCGTGACTCTGACTCGAAGTCTCGTGGCCTCAAACTCTGCCTCGGGTGAACAAGTGCGGTGGGTGGAGCTGAGGCGCCGCGTCGGCCTCTCTCGTGTCGGGCCTGACTTTAGCCAAAGTGGGCCGTCTCCTTGCCCTAACTCCTCCGCCCGGTGTGGGGCGGGAGGTGTGGGTCTTGTGGTCTCTTTGGGTGGCGGTGTCATAGAACTCGCCGTCTACGGTATAGGCCCGGGCACGAGCCCTCGTGACTCTGGGTGTCACGCTGGCAGCTCCTCGGTGCCTTGCCCATACAGGCCGGGTTGCCTTGCGTGGAGGCATAAGCTTACGGGAAAGGAATCGTTAGAGGTCGACCTATAACATGACTCTAAAGCACGATCTCGAGAATGAGAAGAATGAAACCGATCCTAAATATCCTATAGCCTCACGATTATTGGTGTGGTGCGCGACACGCGATAATCAAGACTACTAGATACGGTCTGTAGACACTTTCAGGATTAAGCGCTCTGATACCACTTTTGTCACGACCGTTCGGGGCGTGGTAGTGCTGCAAGGGCACCCAAGTAGTCATACATCCAGTAATCGGCGGAAATATAAAGCAAGACATAAACAGTTTATAAAATAAGACACGATTTATGTGAGAAAACATCGCCTTTGGCATATATATATATAATCATGGTTTAGCGATTACATCCGACAACATACAACATGACTACAGACCTCTGAAATATACAACTATGGCGGGACGGGGCCCGCCATACCACTAAGTACAAAACTATCTCAAGAGAGATCATGCAAAAGTAGAGCCTCGGAAGAGATGGAGCTCCAGGCACCAGCGTAGAGATCCTAAGGATGCGGATCTAGCACTGCTTGCCCTTACTGCGGCATGAGCAGCCCCGAAGGAAGTCGATTACAACGGTACTAAGTATGTGAAGCGTAAAGTACTTAAATGAAATCATAACCCTTTTAAAACCGGTTTACAAATATGTATGAAGAAATCGAGAAGCGCGCATAGTGCCACATCCAAATAAAACAACAATAGGTAAGCGTAATAGGTCTTTTCTAGGCTGCGAATGATTGGCGGGGCCACTCGCCCGTATTATCGTTACGCAAGCCTAATCCTGAACTCCGGTCGCATGGGCCACTCACGTGGGCGCGTGAGGTATAACCCGCGTCGAGGTGCTACTCCTCGGCATCGTCCTGGACTCATTGTCGCGCATAGCCACATAGACCGCGTGAGGCATAACCCGCATACTAACACGGAACTCGTAGCTCCGCGCAGGCCCCACTGGACCCGCGTGAGGTATTCTCGAATCATGGTCCCGGACACTGAGTCTACCGCGTCGGAGGCAACCCGGTATCATCTCAAGAGGTGGTGATAGTATACTAACATAACAACTTATCTTTAAACAACATAAGCACAACAAGGATACTCACATACAAGCGTTACAAGATACTAACACATAGCATCATATCATGTCTACTTATCAAACCATCTTATTATTCTTTTCACAATATAAGTGCATTATAAACACATAGACAAACTTGTTTCTTTTATCAATCTTAAGTGGTTATACTTACTTCCCATAAAGCTAGTATAACTCTTAAGCACATTTTAAAACCAATTAGTTCTCTTACATTAATATGATTCGGTAGTCTTTTGAAATGTTTTGATTCTTTATTATTCGGGCTTAAGCGTGAGGCATTCTTAGTAAGTATTGTCGAGCTTAAGCGTGAGGCATTACCGTAAGTATTATTCGAGCTTAAGTCAAAGACATTGCCATAGTTATTATCGATTAACACGTATGCGTCTGCGTACTATATATATTGTAAAATATCATGATTTAGGAAGAATCACATACCTTCCGGTGAAAACCACGCGGAAGTTGAATATGTGCGCGATCGACCTATAATAGTCACAGATATCTATCAAAGACTACTCTGAAGGTCATTCTAAGCAGAGGTTCATAATTCTACGGTAAGTCGGGCAGCACTTCCCTACAGTGAGCTATATAAGTCTCTTGTGAAAACTTGATCTATGTAAATCTGATTTGATTATTCTTCTTTTAAGCCTTCTCTTTGTAGTATGAGTTCAATTCTAAATACTGTGATATTCTTCTAAGTGATTAATACTTATTCTTATACTTCTACGGTATGCATTCTCTAATACAAAGAGGTTAGGATTATTACCTCGGTAAGCCCAATAATATCTAGAAAAGTCGCGCTGAGCAGGTTTTGCTCACAAGTTGTATGCTCAAGAACCTTAGAAGTTCTTCACAACTTCTACTAAGTACTCAGGTATTTGGGCTAGGGTATTTTGGGCATTATAACGATACAAGAAGGTAACTTTTCTACCAAGGGAGGGGGGTAGATTTTTGGCTAGGCTAGGGGGTATTCGGCCAGGGCCACTTAGGCTAGAGGGGAAGAGGGCTTGGGCCGAAATGGCTAACAAGGGAGAAGGAGGATTTTCAAGACTTGGAAAGTAATTTGTGGATGAAGAACTCTTCATCTTAAGAAGTATTTATAGGTCAAGAAGTGGCCACCCAATAGCGAATTAAGACAAGTGCAAGGCAAGTGTAGGGTGAGGATTAACTATACACAAATATCCTACCAACTCGCTTGACTTGTGCACGAGCACAAAAGCGTGCTCCTATTGTTCAAATCGTCCAAATGGGCGATTTCAAATCCATCAATTGGAGGTGACAAGTGTCGCCCTCGTTGATCAAAATGTTTCATCTCTCGGAAAAATCCATAAAAATTAGAAATGGCATAGCGGAATTTACCCTACGAAGTGTGGAAGCGTTTAGTCGGAAAGCGATTCTTTTAGTGAGTTGTGTACAAATAAAAGCGTCGAGGCTTATCTTTAAGGCTAGACTTTCGTCGTATTCCCTTACGTACATACTGCGGAAATACGGGTATAACACCTATGCGAGTGCGGAAGTCGAGGACTAGGCACGCAGAATGATACTATGGGCGATTGGCCTTGCTTCGATCATTCGCGGCCTAGAATAGACTGTTCTGATTTTCCTATTCTTGTTGTTGTTTGTGATGTGGCACTTATGTGCAATTGAGCGGATTGTATTTGTGAAAAGGTTTTAAATACTTTGATTTCATTTAAGTACTTTATAGTTTCACATACTTGGTACTGTTATCTTGACCTCCTTCCAGTGCGTTCATGCTGTGGTAAGGCAAGCGGTGCTAGATCCACATCCTTAGGATCTTTGCGTTGGTGTCGGAGCTCCGTCTTCTAGGAGGCTCTACTTTTGGGTATGATCTCCTGTATTGTAGATAGTTTTCTCTGATCGAGGGTATGGCGAGAACCTGTCCATAATTGTTACTTCCTTAAGTCTGTAGTACTATTATGCAGTTGGGAAATGCTATGAAACTTGAGTTATTTATATTATGTGAAAGGCAAGCTTTTCATCGGATAAAGTTACATTTTTACTATGTTTCTGTCTTGTTTCATATTTCCATTTGGTTACTACGATGTATGACTACTTGGGTGCCGGTAAGGCACGATCCACGGGCCGGAGCAGGTCGTGACAAAAGTGAGTATCGAGCGATTAATCCTCGGAAAGTGTCTCTGAGCCGTATCTAGTAGAGTCTTGATTATCGGTGTGTTGTGCGCCAATAATCAGGAGGCTATAGGATATTTAGGATTGGTTTCCATTCTTCTCATTCTGAGATCGTGCTTTAGAGCTATGTTATAGGTTGGACCCCTCTAACGTATTCCTTTCTGTGATTATGCCTCGCGTAAGGCAACCGGGCGAGAAGGGCAAAGCGGCGGAGGCTGCTAGCGAGACACCCAGTCACGAGGCTCGAGCCCAGTCTATACGAGGCAGCGAGTTCTATGGCGCCGCCCGGCCCAGCGAGACCACGGTACCCACCTCGTCCCACGGCTGGGCGGAGAGTTAGGAGTACAAGAGATGGCCCGGCTATTGGCTGGGGTTGTGGCGAGATGCGAGCAGTGAATCTGGCGATTCGGCTCGGCTCGATCGCACCGTGGTACAGAGGCGGATAGTTTGAGACTACGAGATTTCTTGAGTTGTAGCCACTTGAGTTTTCTGGTCGGCGGAGGATGATCGCGAGTTCATCCGTCGGCTTGAGGATCATCGCGGGTGATCAAGGCCTGAGGCAGTGCATGACGCCCGGTTCGCGTCGGCTGCGTGATACGCGATCGATTGGTTTGATTCATGGGAGTTATCACGGGAAACTGCGTCCCCAACTACTTGGGATGAGTTCTGAGAGCTTTCTCACTCACTTCTTGCCTCGCGGATGAGGAGGCGCGGTGATAGATTCTTGTTCTTTGAGGCAGGAGGGCCACGGTGAAGTCTGATGTCGAGTTTGATTCTTTGGCTCGATATGTCCACTGCCTTTGGTAGCGATATGGAGGGCCGGGTGCATCGCTATGTCAGCGGGCTAGATGATTACATGGGTGAGTCTTGTGCGGGTGTGTCCCTTGACCGAGCATGGACATAACCGTATGCGACTCATGCACTAGGATGCGAGGGCGTAGAGACGCCGGGTAAGCGATATCCGGCCCGGCGAAGAAGGCGAGCGGTTCTTTTGGTGGTTCTCGGGGTGGCGGCGTCATGAAGTCGGTGCACCACGGCGCGCGGCGCTCTGCATCATTTCGGTATAGCGAGCGATCGAGCGGTCGGGGCCCGGACCAGTTTCGAAAGTGCGAAGTGCTAGCCGTTGAAGTGCGCTCGGTGTGCCCGTTGTGGTAGATACCGTGGAGGCGTACTCGGGAGCTTTCTATACTTGTGGCGGCGGTCATTTCGCGAGTTTGTCGGCCGCGGCGGTGGTAAGGCTCGGCCTTGAGGTTATGTTGCCGCTTAAATCTCCTACGATTAATCGCCGGGGCGAGAATACTCATGGGTCAGCCAGTCGCGGCGAAGTCGTGGCTCGGGTCGATTCTAGCGGTCCTCGAGAACGCATTTATGCTCATCCGGCCAGCGAGGATCGGGAGGCCCTCGCGATGTAAATCACGGTACTTTATCGGTTCTGGGTTTGATGTGTATGCTTTGATAGATCAGGGTTCTACTGCGTCCTATATATCTCCCTTGTTGCTAGTAGGATGAGGATAGGCACGAGTCCATGGACACTTTCGAGGTAGCTACGCGATGGGTGATTCGGTGGTAGCTGGCGGGTATATAGGGCTTGTCTGTGACCATTCTGATCGTCGGACCATGGCGACTTGATAGAGTTGGAGATGATTGATTCGGCAGTGATCATGGGGATGGATTGGCTAACTTATTACTCGCCAATGTAAGCTGAAGAGAGAGTAATGCAGTTCAGTTTCTGAGGCCGGTTGTTGAGTGGGAGAACGCAGTATCGCCGAGGGTAGGATTTATTTCTACCTCAAGGCTAGGAAGATGGTGCGAGAAGAATGCATCTACCGTCGTTCGGGTGTTTGATCACGAGGCTGCGGTACCAGATTTTGATCGGTCGGTAGTCGAAGTTCCAGGCGTGTTTCGGACGACCTCCGGGTATCCCTCACGAGAGGAGATCGAGTTTTGTATAGATGTGCTACGGACACTCGGCTATTTCCATTACGCCATCTGAATGGCACTGCCGAGTTGAGAGAGTTGAGACCAGTGAGAGATTTCTTTGGAGAAAGGGCTTCATCGAGCCTAGTGTTTCTCCACAGGGAGCGCCGGTATTGTTCGTGAAAAAGAAGGGCGGGGCCTTTGCGCGTGTGTTGACTACGGACGGTGAACAAGGTGACCGTTAAACAGATACCCGCTTCGAGGATTGATGATTTGTTCGACGGTTGCGGCGAGATGTTTCTCAGATTGATCTGCGTTCGGGCTATCATCGGTCACGAGTCGAGAGGTGGATGTCCCTAGGAGTTTGCATTCGGACCCGATAGGCATTATGAAGTTGGTCATGTCTTTTAGGTTGACGATGCTCGGCGGTATTCATGGATTTGATGAACGAGTGTTCAAACCATTTGGACGCGTTTGTGATAGTGTTCATTGATGATATCTTGGTTTATTCTCGCTCGGAAGCGAGGCATGCGGAGCGTTGAGGTGTCTTGCGATTCTCGGGACCAACGATTGTATGCCAAGTTTTCCAAATGTGAGTTTTGGTTAACCGGTGGCTTTTCTTGGACACGTTGTCGGGGCGATGGTATTGTCCGGTAGATGCGGCGAGGTCGGCGTCGGAGTTGGCACAGACCTCTACTCACCGAGGTTCGCGATTTTAGGGCCTTGCGGGATATTATCGGTTCGTAGAAGTTTGCTTATCTGCACCTTTGACTAGGCGACTGGAGAAAGCAGCCAAGTTCCGATGGTATGCTTGTGGCGGGGTTTCGATTCTTTGAAAAGAAGGTGGCAGCCCCGTTCTTACTCTTCCGGAGGTCGAGCGATTATGTTGTGTATTGTGATGCGTCGGGCATCGGGCTGGGATGTGTGTTGATGCGGCGTGGTAGAGTTATAAGCGTCGCGTCCGCGACTTAAACAAGAGGAACTACCTACCGTGATTTGGAATTGGCGGCGATGATTCACGCTTTGAAGTCTGGAGAGCACTATTTGTATGGGGTTCACGTGGATATTTATCTGACCACAAGAGCCTCCGGTATATCTTGACGGAGGAGTGAACTTCTGACGAATCTGGTGGTTAGAGTTGCTTAAGGATTACGATGTTGATATCTGTACCACGGGAAGGCGATGTTGTGGCGGATGCTGCTTTGTCGTAGGTCGATGGGGAGCCTGCTCGGATGTGCGGCTAGAGAGGAGGGACATGGTTCGTGATTTGCATCGATTAGCGAGCCTTGGTGTCCGTTTGATTGATTACGATAGCGGTGGGGTTAGAGTTCGTGAGGTTGCGAGTCTTCCGTCGTCGAGGAGGTGAAGAAGCGGCGATTCGAGGATCGATTTTGACTGCGTTATCGTGATCTGACTCTTCGTGAGGCAAGGGTCCTTTTGGTAGCACGATGGGGTGCTAAGGTTTGGCGGTTTTGTGTTCCCGGATGTTTGAGACTTGCGGAGTTCTTGAGGAAGCACCGCGGCGGCGTTACTCTATCCATCTGAGGGTCGACCAAGATGTACCACGACGCAGATGCGTGTATTGGTGGGATGGCGAAGAGGGGCGTTGCGAGTTCGTAGCTCGGTGCCCGTGTTGTCGGCGGTGAAGGTAGAGCACGAGCACGGTGGTTTATTCTGACTGATAGAATCCGACACGAGTGGGAGGTGATCAACATGGACTTCGTCCGCGGGATTGCCTGCTTTTCGGAGGAGACGTGATTCTATATGGGTTATCGTCGACGGTGGCGAAATCAGCCCACTTTCTTCCGTTAGGCGACTTTCTGGTGAGATTATGCGGACTTTACATCAGAAGATCGTCGGTGCGTGGAGTCTATTTCGATCATATCAGAGCGAAGAGCGGTTCTGGCTTGGAGAGTCCTTCGAGGGTTTAGGGGCGTAGAGTGAGCACGATCTGCATTTCATCCGCAGAGCAGACGGGCGAGCGCACTATCGAACTCTTGAGGATATCTTTGCGAGCTTTGTGTTATTGACTTGATGGTAGTTGGGAGGATCATTTGCCTCTAGTTGAGTTTGCGTATAATAATAGCTACCACTCCGGTGTTCGAATGGCGCCTTAGAGGCCTTGTATGGGAGGAAGTGCGGATCGCCTATAGGCTGGTTCGATGTGGCGAGTGCGATTAGTGGGACGGTTGGTGCGGCGAGCGATGGATAAGGTAAAGCTTATCCGGGAGAAGGTTCTTGACGGCTCGAGTGCGAAATCATATACGAGATCATGGTCGTCGGCATCTTGAGTTCGAGTAGATGATTGGGTTTTCTGAAGGTGTCACCCGTGAAGGGTGTGATGAGATTCGGGAGGAAAGCTTCGGCCAAGTACATTGGGCGTGTCAGTGTCCCGAGGTAGGCAAGGTTGCTACGAGTTGAATCTGCCGTCCGATCTGGAGCGATGCGTCGGTGTTTCATGTTTCTATCTTGAGAGATGTATCGTGGATCCATCTAGAAGTGCATCCGATTGGCGATGTCGGGTGACGAGGTTATCGTATGAGAGATTGGCGATTTCGTGGTTTTTCTCGATGTTGTATCGCTAGGGTGCCGGGGTAGGCTCGATCCACGGGCGGGTTGAGTCGTGACAAAAGTAGTATCGAGCGATAAGTCCTCGGAAAGTGTCTGAGACCGTGTCTAGTAGAGTCTTGATTATCGATGTGTTATGCACCACATCCATAATCGAGAGGCTGAGACATTTAAGATTAGTTTCCATTCTTCTCATTACGAGATCGTGCCTTGAAGTGTGTGATAAAGTTGGACCCTACAGCGTATTTCATTTTACGGTTATGCCTCGCGCAAAACCTTGGGCGAAGGGCAAGCGGCGAAGGAGGCTGCGAGGAAGCGGCGGCGATCTATAGAGACCACCGATGCACGAGCCTCGGTCCCGCGATGCAGGCGAGAGGAGATGGAGTTACAAGGATATAGCCTGATTGCTGCTTGATTGTGGCGAACATGAGGATAATTTGGGCGGCGGCTCCGATAGCACGATGGTTCACCCTAGATCGGATAGTTTGAGGCTATGGGATTTTACGGTTGTAGCCACTTGATTTTATGGGTGAGCACGAGGATGATCCGCGGGGAGTTCATCAAATAATTCTGAGATCATGAGTGATCAAGGCATCGGAGACCGAGTCGGTGGTCTGAGTTCGCGTCGTTTGCGTGATACCCGATCGTGGTTTGATTCATGGGAGATGTCCCGGGGAGAGCATGCTGCTTTCGGTAGTATGGAGCAGTTCTCGGAGAATTTCTTGCACATTTCTTGCCTCAGCAGGCGAGAGGGCTCGGGCAGATTTTAGTGTTGAAGCGGAGCGGAGCGTCTGATTCGGAAGTCTGATGTGAGTTCGACTCATTGGCTCGGTATGTCTCGCGTTAGTAGCTTATGGAGGGTGAGTGCACCGCTCGTCAGGGGCTCGATGACTACTTGGCGAGCTTGTTGGTGTAGCTCTTCAATGGGCATGGACATTTCCGCGTGCGAGGATTATGCAGGATGTGAGGCGGAGAAGGTCGGCGGAATGACGAATCGGCGAAGAGGGCGAGCAGGAGGGTCCTTTGATAACTTTTCGAGAGTGGACCGCCTCGGCGATGAGCTAGTTATGTACCTCGCCCGATGCAGTGGTCCTCGCGGCCGGGACGCCGGGATATTCGGGAGGCGGTCGGGGCTCGGAGTTTCAGATTTTGGGAATAGAAGTGCTCGCCGGATGAGGCCACCCGTATCTCGGTGTGCGTTGTGGTAAAAACCATGAGAATGTCGTCTTGGTTTGGGAGATTGCTATACTTGCGGCCGGCGGGGCCATTTGAGGCTTGAGCCCCATCCGGCCGAAGTATGCGGTGGGATAACCTGAACTTCTAGATCGATTCTGGGTTCTTCACGCTTCCATAGCTAGGCGAGGATGTTCATACACCGTGACCACGGTAGAGTCACGGTGGAAGTTCAGTTTAAGCGGTCCTTTGAAGGCCTATTTTCAGTATATCCTTAACCTCTAGAGTTTTGTATGTATTGATGTTATGATGATGTGTTTAGTGTTATGTTAGGATAGCTTTGTGCAAAATGTGATTTAGAAGCACAGTTAGTGAAAGAGGGTAAGCACAGGGGTGAGAAAATGATGAACCTTAGGATATTCTGATTGAGACCTTAGATGTAAGGCCGTCTTGAGTACAATATTTTTGGGTGATCTTTGTCGGAATGTATAAGTATCGTGGGTAATGGTGGGAAAATTCCTTGGGTGGTGTAAAATGGAAGTGGTAGCTTTCATGACCTGTATAAATAAGATTGTTAGGATCGGGAGCAAGAAGCTTGATCTGTTAAGTGGGTCGGGTTGGGGCGTGTTGGGTCAACCGTGGCCCGATTTGGGGTTGGGTCGATTCGAGGTGGTCATGGTGGTAGGGTCATGAGGGTGCTAGAGCCCCAGTTTAGATAACCATAGTATGAGTTCGTGGATATGTTGACGAAGCGGATCGTGAAGGCAGGAATGGCCTTAAGGAAGATTGAGGTTAGTAAGATGACCAAGTTTAGGTGGTGACTCAGTTTTGAAGCTGACGATGAGCCCGAAGTGTAGTGCGTATACTAGAAGAGTTCAAGTGTTCGAGAAGAGCCTTGTGAGTAAGGAAGGAAGAGAACATGTGTTATTTAGTGGCGGTGTGGCGTTGGCAGCTTGTTAGAAGAACTTTATCGTTATCGAGTCTTGAGAAGGAACATTCGGGCGAATGTTTCTAAGGAGAATGTTATACCCGTATTTCTAGAGTATATGCGTGAGGCGTGCGTATGAAAATTTAAGCCTTAAGGTTGGCAAGGTTGAATTTGTACCGCAATCACAGAAAATAATCGTTTTTGGCGAAGCGTTTTACTAAACTTGCGAAGGAAAATTCGGCTATGTCATTTATAATTTTTGCGGATTTTTCAGAGGCGAAACATTTTGGATAACGGAGGGTGACATGTGTCACCCTCATTGGAGCGTGATTGTGAAGCGGTAATGGGCGATTTGGGGCGGTCTTGGTTAGGTGGATATTTTGTGATAGTTGGTGTGGTAGATGGATAAGGTACACATGGTTAAATCCTAGCCTACACTTTCTGCACTTGGCTTCATCTTGGCCGTTGGTTGGCCATTGGTTGAACCTATAAATACTCCACAACCAGAAGACTCTTCGTCAAAATCATTTTCCAAGTCTTGAAATCCCTCCGCTTTGTGAGTTGTATTAGGTCAAAGCCCCACCCCGCAGAAGCCTTGGCCGAGAGGGTACTCCCCTCCCCTCTAGTGGTGTGGCGAAAGT